>CM062820.1:251521251-251738009 GCA_031772625.1 Pinus tabuliformis | reverse complement strand
AAAGCTCTGATATCAAATGTTATGCAAACATCTCACAAAATAGAAGAAAATATAGATCAACGACTTCAAAATCAACCTCTTCGAGGGGGGAAACATCCTTTACATTACACAAATGAACAATTCTTGGATGATACAAATGACAAGACCTCCTTTCCATATATAGGAGTCTAAGGGGTCACAATATAATCAGAGTCGACATAACAATAATATTCTAAGGGCACAAAAATAACAATAGTGGGCTTCTAAGGGGCACAATAATAACAATATGGGGACTACATGGGCACAACAATACAAAAATAGGGTTTCACTAATAACAATAAGAGGCTACACTAGTATAAGGGACGTAACAAACCTGCAGTAGTGGGGTGTAACCTAAAGTGATCAGTAAATTCACTCATAATTAACTCATGCATGTCAAATCAGAGAAAGACCCCAGATGATATTGGAGTTCAGGGACAATGTACTATCAGTTGTAAAATAATCTAAATTAAACTGATGGTGCATGCATTGAGAGGAAGATATATGAGGATTGCGTAATTCATAATTGAGGAATTTATCCATTAAATAGGAGTTAATTCCTTGAGGAACAACGCGAGGAATTAGGAGCTTGGAGGGTTGGAAATTTGGCTAAGTATCGGCCAAAGGAAGTCAGTCAGGCAAAGGATAGAAAATACTTGTGTAGGTTGAGCTCAAGGTTGAACGTAGCATATTGTATTCATCCAAATTCTTTAACTAATGTAATATACAGATAACATGGGTTTTTAGTTGTGGCTTTCCCCATAAAATTATTGTGTTACGTGTGATTGAATTCTTTCTCTTATATTCTTCGTGATTTCGCGATCATTTAATTGTTTTCACTGATGAGTAGAGTAGATTCAAGTCTATTATTTTAACGTACTACAATTAGTCGTTTGAATCTACAAAAAATTTCTACATGGTATCAAAGTTAGATTTGTAGAAATTTCTACATGGTATCATAGCTAGATTTGTAGAAATATTTACATGGTATCAGCACTAGATTTGTAGAAATATCTACATGGTATTAGAGCTACATTTATAGATATCTCTACATTGTTTCAGAGCTACATTTGTAGAAATTTCTACATGGTATCAGAGCTAGATCTGTAGAAATATCTACATGGTGTCAGAGCTAGATTTCTAGAAGTCTCTACATGGTATCAGAGCTAGATTTGTAGAAATTTATACATGGTATCAGAGCTAGATTTGTAGAAATATATACATGGTATTAGAGCTAGATTTTTAGAAATCTCTACATGGTATCGGAGTTAAAATCACAATAGAAGAGAAGGATTCGAAGTTTTCCTTGCAGATTGATGGAGCTCTAGTTACGGGCATATCCAAAAGACCATATGTGCAGACTTGTTAATGGAGAAAGAAGGTTTCTAGTGGGAAGGTCAATGAGCCAATGTTTAGGGACACAAAATGAGTTGTGATCATTGATATTAGTAGATTGAGGAGCAGAGAGATTTCCCACAAGGAGATCAAGACTTAGAGGGAGTCTAGTTTTAGAGGGAGCAACCCTATGGAAGTTAGTACTTCAGGATCTGGGGAGATCAAACTCATTATTGCAATAGTTGTAGCAGCAGTGTGTATGCAGTAGCAGTAATAGTATGAGTAGATCAGATTTATCTCATGCATGCAAATCCTTGAGGAGCAAGGTAGAGACTAGAGATTTGGTGGTTGAGAGGGAGCATGTTAGACCTCTCAACATGCAACCTCAACAAGTTATGGAGCAACCACAATTGGAGAAGCAGAGAGGAGACTGAGTGGAGACATACACTCAAGCAGAGACCTCTAGTAGGGGAAATTTTGAGCCAAGTGGGCAGAGGGAGCACATGCATCCATACCTCCAGGTGAGAGGTGGGGCGATGTGAAGCAATAGTCCAAAGAGTTGCAGAAATTTGGGTAGGGTCCATTGAGGTGCTTTTATCTCATGGGTAATTACCTTTCTACGGGGCCCACAATATGCAGTCGCAGTGTTGTCACTCACTGCAAAATTTGTTTTCAATTGTCCAAGAGTGCAAAGGAGAATAGATGTTTGCAGCCATCCTCCAAGCCACAGAATCACTCAAAGCTAAATCAGACCCTCTCCATTGGATAGTGCTCGGAATAATCTTTCCAGTGGTATGTGGAAGTCCGAAATGGACTTCTGGATCAGAAGATATGGCCAATTGAAATCTAAGGGTATCAAGCCTTTGGAAAGAGGGAAGCAGAGGTCCGATATCGTAAATTGACGATCGAAGATCAAGCAACATGGTAGATCAACACCTCGCATAACAAAGTCTGATATATCGGAGGCAAAGATTGACGATTGCATTTCTGCGATGTGTAAATTAGAGCAGTTGTACTGATCGTTGATCGTGCATTAGTGATCACACTTCAAGGCAGGCTCATCGGTGATCGACAATCGACGATTCTAGAAGTGACCACTATGAAGAAATTGCAGGAAAAAAGTGTCGATAGTGTAAACTGTCGGGGGATGCCTAAAATCATTTAACAAAGGATTTCAATGAAAAACCAAGGGCAGGCAGGCCTTTTCTCTCTCCTCTAGAGGGCCACATGGTGGAATACTATTGGTCTTGCTAAATCCACGTGGTGTTTGACATCATCACGACATGGTAGTATGGTGGACACATGGTAGGACGATTCGACATTTTGAGGGACAAAACAGGGTGACACGTGTCACCATTCACAAGGTGCCACATGGCATTGATGACATCATAGTCAGAGGTCGCTAATCAACATTTTGTAACAATGGGAAGAGAAAAAACTTTGATTGAGGAGCTCCGATGTGGGGGGCTAGCCCATGGTCACAAATAGTCTGAAGAACAAAAGGCAGGGCCACGTCGCATGTTGCAGGTTTTGGGAGGGTGCACCAAATGCAAGGTTATGAAATCGTCGATTGTCGAGCTTCGATATTCAGCCGGCACACGGTCACTAGAGGAAATTAAAGGAAAAGGGCACTAAACATTTAACAAAGGAAAAAGGCCCCTGGGTAGTAACAAAAGGGCCCTAAGTGCCCTAAGGCTAAGCCTGTGGTCACAACTCCTAGTCATATGAAGAGAATTATAGAAAGGGGCTAAAACTAAGGGGCCTAAGGATCCCAGAACTCGCCTGTTTTGTAGCGTCTTCTAGAGTAAAAGCCCCGACATGTAAGAGTTATGATAATGGAATACAGAGCTTTAAAGGCGTAATGGGTCGGCAATTGAGGCATTGAATGAAGGCACGAAGCAGTTTGAAATCGATATGGGCTAGTCCTGTGGAAGCCCCTATAACAAGAAACCGAGGACTATATGGGCGAAAGAATTGAATCTGACTGATTTGTGTATGATGCTCAGGAAAGACTTAATGGCTTAGCATGGAGCTCCACTCAGTCATATAATGAAGGAATTCCAGGTTGACCTCCACTTCCTCTCTGTGACAGGCAACCACAGTTAATCGCTTCCAACTCCATAGAGTGGGGGAAGTTGGGCAGTTAAGGCCAAAGCAACTAGAACCAGCCGAGCAAAAGGGGAGGCACATTGAGGTAGAGACATGGCCTGAGAAGAGGCCATAATAGGGTGGAAGAGAGATGTTTTACTCAACATCTTTCAGTTTTCCTTATTTCTGTTTATTTTGTAATTTCTAGATTTTCAAGAACGAAATCAAACCTAAATAAAATCATTTTGGGCAATAGCCTTCGTACACTGAGACAAATGGTCTATCAGACAGTTGGAGCTCAAGCTAGGATATCTTGTAATTGTTTTCTAAAGCTCCCCCTCTCCGAGAGTTCTACACCCGACGAGTCCAAATTTTGTGATTCCATTTGGTTCTATTTGCCTGTTCCTAGGGACTTGAGTTATGTATTGCTAAATGTAATGGAATGGTGAATGGGACTCCCCAAGGATTAATGAAACTTTATGGTGATTCCAAGAAGATCATGCACAATATGTTTCCTCTTTGTATTTCATTTCATGTATGTTTCTCTTCTACTGAAATTGTGTAATGAAGTTGTCGGTTTCTTTCTCTCATGGTTATATGTATGTTGCTGAGTAGTAATGGTCCCTGTGTTAATTAAATATTTACTTACGTACCTTTATGAGCATAGATTTACGTATGTTGATCAGTGACAAGTGTGTCCATGAGGTATAGAGTATGAAACCTTAATTCGTGCTCCACAATTCCTGTCATTCCACCTCTTCAGTCTTCCATCCTTCTGCCGGAATATTGTTGCTAAGGATTTTGTGTTCTCTCCAACCCTCTGCATCGATTTCCCTCTGTTCCTTCCTCCTGTTCACCTTTACTACAATGCCAATATTAAGGCTGCTTATTGTTGTGTGTCGGCCACCAGAACAAGACATTCCTCTTTGAGATTGGCCCAATTTACCCCCTGTGTATTTAGATCCATGTATTAGCTTGAGCTCACCTTGATGAAAGACTATTGAACCAAGCCCCCTTTTATTATCTTTTTAAAACCAAGTGAAAATTGGAGTGCAGTAGAAAGCCCCATTAATAATCTATCCAAAATCACTCTTCTGTTAAGATGTCCTAGGCACTGGTCTACAATCAACCCTGAGGCTGTCTCTAGGAAGTTTCCCATATCTCCTTAAGATCTTGTGCTATAGATGCTAGAAAAAGTGACAACAAGTAGGAGGATCAGTGTTAGTCAGATACTAAGGAGTGAAAAGCAATGTTTACAACAGAGCAGGAGGCTCAGTATTAGATTCAGCAGCAACACAATTTTCCTAGTAGGCAGTTGCAAACATCGCTGATTTAGTTTATTTTCTTTGGATGTTTTTTCTGTTGCGGATGTTGCAGTAGGAACAACAATAGTGACAAGAGTTGCATGTAGAACATTCCAAAGGTATACGATCGGGATAGAGTTGAATTACTTTCTTTTTGAGATGGAGTGTTGAAAATAGCAACAAGAAATGTTAAAAATAACATCAAGAAAGAAAATCCTAATATAGTTTCTCCTTGAATTAAATTGGGAATTAAATTGTAATTCCACATCTCATGACAACTTGTAATAGTTAACTAAGTTAATTTGACTTAGTTAGCTCAGTTAATTCGAGTTGAGGGTTTAACTAGAGTCATGTAGAGTGTCTCCTACAATTAGGAGCACTAGTTGAGTTTATTTTGAGTTGTAATTATTTAATTTAGTCCAACTGAATTAAATTCAGTTAAACTAGTTCTGATGGAGGAATTAGTGGGAGATCCAACAGTGGGGTGTAACTAGCAGCAGTGGGGTGTAACCAGCAATAGTGGGGTGTAACCAGCAACTGTGGGGTGTAACCAGCAGCAGTGGGGTGTAACCAGTAGTAGTGGGGTGTAACTTACTGTAGTGGGGTGTAACTTACTATAGTGGGGTGTAACCTGCGGTAGTGGGGTGTAACCTGCAGTAGTGGGGTGTAACCTACAATAGTGGGGTTTAACCTGCAGTGATCAGTAAACTAAAGATTCAATCATAATTAACTCATTCATGTTAGGTGAGAGAAAGACACAGTTGAGATTGGAGTTCAGGGACAATGTACTATTAGTTGTAAAATCATCTAAATTAAATTGGTGGTGCATGCAATGAGAGGAAAGCCTATGAGGGTTACCAATTCATAATTGAGGAAATTCTCCATTAAGTAGGAGATAATTCCTTGAGGAACAACGCAAGGAATTAAGAGCTTGGAGGCTTGGAAATTTGGCTAAGTATTGGCCAAAGGCAGTCAATCAAGTATAGGATGGAAAATACTTGTGTAGGTTGAGATCAAGGTTGAGTATAACATATTGTGTTCCTCCATATTCTTTTATTAATGCAAGATACAGATAGCAAGGGTTTTTAGCTGTGGCTTTCCCTAGAAAATTATTGTGTTCTATGTGATTGAATTCTTTCTCTTATATGCTTTGTGATTACATGATTGTTTATTTTTTTCCGCTGATGGGCAGAGTAGATTCAAATCTATTGTTTTAGCATATTACAATTAGCAGTTTGAATCTACAAGGAATTTCTACATGGTATCAGAGCTAGATTTGTAGAAATTTCTACACGGTATCAAAGCTAGATTTGTAGAAATCACTACATGGTATCAGAGCTATATTTGTAGAAATTTCTACATGGTATTAGAACTAGATTTGTAGAAGTTTCTATATGGTATCAGAGCTATATCTGTAGAAACCTATACATGGTATCAAAGCTATATTTGTAGAAATATCTACAAACGATCTTGAGGAAGAAACCGCACTTTCAGATGAAAATGCTAGTTCCACTATCCTAGCCTTTGAATTCATCCGTGGGGGATAGGTCCAATCCCTCCAAGAAGCTAACATAGACGACACTCCCCCCAGACCTCCAAAGACTTATAATCTCAGGGGAAAGGGGCCAATACCATATTCTACTCTTGAAGAGAAAAAAAGGCATTATTGAGGAGGATCCTTCCTCCTAACAACTCCAATCAGCCATCAACCCCTACTCCTACGAGTTCGTCTAGCCAAATCCCTAAGGATGCCTCAGCAAGTGGAAAGGGAAACTCATCTACTCCTGGAACCTTGGCTAAGTTTTCTCAATCCCCTTCACACCCTTAGACATCCTCAAAGGGAACTACACCTTTGGACTTAGGGTATAACATCATCGAAGATATGAAGAAGACGCAGGCCAACATTTCACTTTATGAACTCGCCAAGATAGCCAGCCAACATGAACTAATTGTCAAAGCCTTTGCTACCTTGTCTTCAACGAGAAAAGCTACATCTTATACAAAGACAAGCTCTCCCAGCTAGTCTCGAGCCTCAGTTGACCTCCAATCTATTGTTAATGTTGCAAACGCAAATTGGAGAGGTTCGAACCCCTGTTCCTTTTAAATTTCGAAATATTCAACTACAATGTACACAATTTCCTTATCGACTCCGGTGCGTCAACTAATGTCATGCCTTTGTCAATGTGCAAAAAGTTAAACATTCAACCTGAGAAGACAAATGCCAAGATCATCCAATTGGATAGGTCTCAAGTCCCCGTCGTAGGTGAACTAAACAATGTGATAATTAGGTTGTCCTCTGACTCTAGGGTGCATCAATGCATTGACATAGTTGTTGTTGACATTCCGGAAGTGTATGGCCTATTGCTCAGCAGGGACTGGTCGAGCAAACTCCAAGGGTATTTTTCCATTGACTGGTCCCACTTATGGTTGCCTTACAAAGGAAAGAACAACCAGATCAGAGTTAACAATGAACCCTACATGAAGCATACGATCACAGATCTTGAGGGCTCAAATGAACCCATTAGTTTTTCTCAAGAAGAGTTGGGAATGTGGTTTTTGAAAACTGATATTGTGTGCTATCAAAACTTGCCATCATCCATCCCACCCGATATGCAGCTGGTACTCCTTCCTTGCCCTTTAGCTGATGTTGATGAAACTTGTACTATAGATGTAAATATTTTAAGCATATATGTAACCAAAAATGAAACCTGGACTTTATATTATGATGGAGCCAATGCAGGATGTATCCTCATGGAACAAAAAAACAAAAAAAAATCTAAATTTCTTGTAAGTTAGAATTCCAACACACTAACAACATTGTGGATTATGAGGCATTGATCCTTGGGCTCAAGAAATCTATTGACCTAAAGTTCGAATGTTTGAAGGTGATCGGTGATTATGAAATCAACACAAGGGAGGTACGTAACACAATTCATTCTCTATCATCACACTAAAAAAATTATCAGCAAGAGGTATGGCGATTAATCTGTTCTTCTAAAGCTTTCAATGTTATTTTTGTTCCTAGGATTAATAATGTAGCTGCTGATACTTTAGCTAATGCCACAGCTAGGTTTACACCTTTAAGGGATGGTTTTTCAATTGATATTATTTATAAACCTGTTGTCCTAGATAACATAACTAATTATATTGTTTTCAAAGATGATTAGCATATACTGGATTTTATGGAAAACACTGAGGTTTTTAAAGATGTGGCGATAGAGAAGGAAAAACATGAAAGGGACTTGCAAGAGGAAGCAAACGAGCGAAAGGGAAACCCTATGCCTAATGGTGTGGTTATGCTGGAAAAATTATTTTATTTGCATAAATGTTTTTGGGGCCCACCAAATACCTAGACACAAAGTTCCACACTCTCACACGAGCAAATTAATCTTGGGAGTGAGAGCAACCCCAAGTTTATTAACCTGGGTGTCGAGTGTTCTCCTGATGAAAGGAATTCCTTCTTCACCTTATTAAAAGAGTATCGAGATGTATTTGCTTGGACGTATGATGACTTGAAGACATATGAAACTCGGTTCATTCAACATGTTATCCCTACAAAATTAGGGGTCAAACCATTCCAGCGGAAATTAACGAAAGTACATCCTATGTTAGAGCCCCTCATTCAAAAGGAGCTAGATAAATTGTTGGATGCACGTATTATTTTCAAATTCAGACACTCTACTTGGCTCTCGAACCTAGTTCCTATACAAAAGAAATCTGGTAAAATTTGGTTGTGCGTCGACTTCCAGAATCTCAACCAAGCTTCAGATAAAGACAATTATCTAGTTCCCTCCATGGAGCAGATTCTTTAAATAGTGACTAGTTCGGAAATGGTTTCCTTGCTTAATGGTTTCTTTGGGTACAACCAGGTTTAAAGACGACCTTCAGAATGAAGTGGGGAACTTTTGCATTTCGACACATGCCCTTTGGCCTTATCAATGCTAGAGCAACATTCCAAAGGGTGATGGACATCACTTTTAGAGGATTAATGGGTTAAAGCATGGTCATTTATCTAGACGATGTCACAGTGTTTTCAAAGAAGAGGTTTGACCACCTTAATCATCTCAAGTAGATATTTGAGCAGTGTTGTAAATATGGGATTTTGCTCAACACCAAAAGATTATATTTGCGGTATCATAAGGAAATCTCCTTGGGAATATAATAAAAAAGGAAAAAATCACTGTTGATCTTGATCGCGTAAGAGCTACCATGCAAATCCCTCTTCCTAGTGGCAAAAAAGGTATGCAATCTTTCCTGGGTAAAATCAACTTTCTTTCGCAAATTTATTTTTGATTTTGCCCAGATCGTTAAGCCCTTGCAGAATATGATAAATAAGGACTCGATTTTTAAGTGGAATCAAGAAGAGAAGGAAGCATTTGATTGTATCAAGAAAGCTATCGTAGAAGCCCCTTCTCTGTACATCCCCGATTTTAGCAAGGACTTCATTCTGTACACTTTTGCCTGGGATTCGTCCTTATTTGTTGTGCTTACCTAGAATGATAGTAACAACGATGAGTGGCATGTATCCTTCATGAGCATAGGACTACAAGGTGTAGAACTCAACTAGACAGACATAGACAAGCAGGCGTATTCAGTCTACAAATCAGTGAAACATTTCAGACCCTACATTCTCAAGAACCGTGTGACGATGTTCGTCCCTCACCATGTTGTTAGGTCACTATTCATTCAACAAGAGTTGGGTGAGAGAAGGGCCAACTGGATGACTTGCCTCCAAGGATACAACTTGGAGTTCAAGCCCGCTCACACAATTAAAGGGCATGGGTTATGTAAACTAATCGTTGAAGCCGCAGACCAACAAAATGAAGAATTAGAAGGTTAGTATAACAAGATCGAGATTTACCAAAACGAACTCACCACCGCACATGACTCTTCACCTTGGTACATCGATCTTAAGTAGTATTTGGGGTAAGGTACCTTACCTCCTACCTTGTCTATGAGACAAAAAGGGGTAGTGAGACACAAAGATGCATCCTACTAATTAATACAAGGAAATTTGTTTCGTAAACACCACCACGATGTGTTACTAAGATGTTTGGAATTTGACAAAGCCTAGCGGGTGCTAAAGGAGCTACATGATGGGTCGATAGGAGGCCATTATGCCAATGATACTATTGCACATAAGATCATGAGGGCAGGATTTTACTGGCCTACCCTTTTCAAAGACGCACACGTGTATGCTCAGAAATACCCCATTTGTCAAAAGTACGTTGGAAGACAATATCCGTCTGCTGCTCCCCTCCAGTCTATAATAGTAGAGGAACCATTTCAACAGTGGGGACTAGATGTCATCAGGGAGATCATGCCACACTCATCAAAACAACATAGGTATATACTCATGGCTACAAACTATTTGACAAGGTGGTTGGAAGCCATTCCATTATGACAAATCAACGACGAATAGGTAATATATTTTTTAAATTAGTACATCGTGACCAGGTTCAACGTTCCAACCTCCATTGCTTTTGATAATGCTCCTTATCTCTCGTCTTTAAGGTTATATAGTTTTTCTTTGGAAAATAACATTGTTTTGAAACATTCAACTAATTACTACCCCCGGAGAAATGGCATAATAGAATCCACCGACAAGAAACTAATTTGCATTATCAAGAAGACCTTGTTGTCACACCAAAGGAACTGGAACAATGCCTTGAGAAATGCCTTGTGGGTTGACCATGTCACTCCAAAACCATCTCTCAGAACATCCCCTTATTTAATGGTCTATGGGAAAGAAGCCATCTTACCACCCAACTTGTACCTTCCCGCTCTTTAGTTGTTGAAAGAGTCGTGAGGCACCCCTTTCCCTACCATGCAAAACCGAATCAACACCCTCCTCCGACCAGAAGAGGAAAGACATAAGGCTAGGGAAATTTTTTCATTAACCAAAGCCAAATCAAGAGATGGTTTGGTAAGAAATCCGTAGGGAGTAATGAGTTCAATGTGGGTGACCTAGTCCTCAAATGGACAAGGTTCATGAGGACAAAGGTAAACACACCAAATTCCAGGCCTTGTGGATTGGTCCCTTCCAGGTTAAGGAAAATATTGGCCAACATACATACAGATTGCAAACTTTATAAGGGAGGGTCGAACCCCTTCCCGTCAATGGCCAAGACCTCAAATTTTATTTCACCAAATAACTCCCGCAACTGCTTGTCCACCCTGTACTATAGTTTCCTTCTTGTCATTTTACGTCTTTTATTAGTTTATCCCTTCCTATTTCCTTTACCCTTTCACCTTCTTTATGCCTTTTATTTTTTGTCCTTTAATAATGTTTCTACCTCGAATAAAATTTCTGGAACATTACTCTGGTTTGACACCCTAGGGTTGAGGTAGCCTTTACACCAGTGGTTGAGTTATGTTTCTTTCTGTGCCTGCACTTGATCGGCCCTAAAGTCATGACCAAGGTAGAGTGTTGAAATCTATTGTAGTGGGGAACTCTAGTCATCCATGGTACCCTATCCTTCAACAGTTAGTCCTTGCTATTGACTTGGTTGTAAGTTTTGAATGAATCAGTTTATCTGATTGGCTCGAGAAGGGGAAAGGAAAAACCTTAATGAGCATACATATTTTGAGAAAATAATAAAGTCTCTGAAAAACCAGAAACAACCTCTCTTGCAAGTAAAATAAGTCGGGATCCCTCATCCGCCCAAGCTAATAAATGCCATGTGAATAAGTGTTAATGAGCACATTTGAATAAGTGCTAATGAGCACATGTGAATAAGTGTCAATGAGCACATGAATTAAATCAAATAAGGGAAAAAGGATTGAGAAAGGCTTCCTGTGCAGAGAGGCGATGCAACGACTCTATTGGGGTATTGTCCAAGCTCGTTGGCAGTGGAGCAACATTTGCGATTTCTAGGTAGTGACTCCACCGAGGTACTATTTAGGCTCGCTGGCAGCGAAGCAACACCGGAGACCTGTAACTACTATATCGAAAACCTTTAAAGCTCATATCATTATCCAGACCCCTATATCGAGCCATCAAGAAGGTCTTTACTCTGTGTGATAATAGGCGAAGTCTAAGTAGCTAGGGATTGTTGATCAATACTAGGGGAAAACCTAGAGGCATCAATGGGACCCACAATCTTGAAACAAAGCACTCATAAAGGTCTTCTTTATCCCAAGATCAAGTGTAAGCAGAGATATTGAGGTTCTACCAATGAATCACCAATTATTATAGCCGCTGCAACAACCCTCCAAAATTCCAGACTTTTAAAAAACTTTGATCCCCTGTACTATGTTCGTGTCTATTTCTTACTTTTGAGACCTCATCGATTGGCCAAAACCCTTTTAATCCCATCACAAGTCTAACTCTCAGATACTCAAAGGTTTAATCTTCTGCCCAAGTTGTAGGTTGCACTAAGTCAACTCTCGTGAGCCTAAAAGTTGCGACCATGCAACCTACTATAGTTTTGGCTAAGTTAAGTCGCTAGGAAAATTTTGCAATATTTTACCCTCATATGACTTTACAACTTTGCGACCTCGCACCTGATGAGGTTGCAAGGTCGAAAACCCCTCGAAACAGAGACCTTGCGACCCCCGTGACTTTGCGACCTCCCAAGTCACTAGGTCGCAAAAGCATAAAACATACCCTTATGCGACCTGGAAACCTCTGCGACCCCACATGTGCGACCCTTTTTATAAATAATATGACCTCATCGGTCATTTGAACAATTCATTTCGGTCACTTACGGGATGAAGAGGCTCAACGACTTGGAGGAAGCGCATGACCCTGCCAAGTAAGTGACCCTTCTGCTTCCTAGTTATCATTACTTATTTCCATTTGGCCCATTCTTCTGCCCTGACCCTGCATATTCCTGATCTAGGGGGTTTTATCCAAGTTTAATGGCTCATTTCACTAATAAACCCTTGGCCATCTTATTTTTCCTCCCAAATGCATTTTTTCCTAGTCACTCAGCCCCATATCCTCCCCAAGCAAGCTTGCCCCCTCAAGGATCAAGTCATCTAGTCCAAGGGGTCCCCAAGGACTCATTTTGAGCCTCATTCCCTTCTTCAAGCCACCCTGATGAATAGGTCACATGGCTAAAAGTCGCGATAGGTAAAAATATGCGACCTCATGACTGTGTGACCTGCCTTCAATGCGACCTTGCGACTATGCGACCCTTGCGACCTATCCTTGATTGAGACTTATGAGGCCTTACTTATCTTGCGACATGTGACCTAGCCTACTAGCCGCCAAGTCACATAGTTAATCTTCACGACCTAGCGACCCACCTGACCCCTGCGACCTTGCAACCTGTTGGGCAGATTTATTTCCCGGGGATTTGAAAGGAAATTTAAAGCTATGATTTGTTTTTTCTCCTAGGTTCAATTATTGATGTCATTTCTCTCATCGTGTGACTGTTTGTTTGACATGCCAGGTGACATTGAACTTGAGTGCATCTCTATATCCTCTTTCCTTGGCGAGATGGCACCTCTAGTAGTGAAGTATTCTCACAAAATATCTGAAAGCAGTGTACAAGAAATTTACCAGGCCCCATCGCCTCCTATCTACAGGGACACTGTGTGCAAGCTCAACAAGAGCACCAAGCTCTCCTAGTTTGATATTTATGCAGAGTTTTCTAAACATGACATCCTTGAAGATCAGAAGTATTTCCTGGTGTATATTAATGTCAAGAGGTCTAGGCTCCACAAAGTGGCCTCACATCCTCCTATATCTCCGTGCGTCGAAACCATCGCTAGATTATACAAAATACATATAGAGATCCGTGGGTAGTGAGGGATCACACAGGTGCAAAATTCACAACTATCTCTTCGGTGGACATCATTTCTTACTACAGATTACCAAAAAATGAGGAGTCATTTAAAACCCAATGGCTCTCGAGTTTTGTAGTCTTAACCAAGGACATTTAGAGGGATTGGTGGCAAGACCCGTCCAAGTTCCGAGTAAGAAATGACTAAATATACAAGACAAAGGGTATAAAAAAGGTTTACCAACTTATTGCTGCCATCATGAACCAGTTGCACTACAAGGCTAACATCGACACGTTTGTAACGAATAAAATATATAAATAATATAAATATAATGTAAAAGATAATAATCATAAATAATAGTTAAGTTAAGCTAATAATTAGGTTGAAGAGGCATGTCTAATAGGACATGACTCTTCATGAAGAGACGCTTGCGTGATATATAAGCAAGCCTCTTGTTCTCATTGTAAATCATTATCATTATCATTCTTATATTTGTATCCTCATGGATATCTTTATATTCCTAGTTTTCTTGAATAATTAATTTATAGAAGGAACTTTGTTCGCTTCATGTGGTATCAGAGCCACGTTGGCTGATCACCAGGGTTTTGGCTATCAACCTATCATCAACTTCATTGCTGTCATAATTGAAGCGTTTCGCTACATAGTGGGAGATTCTCCATTTTTTAGGTCTTTGGTCATTATTTAAAAAAAAAAAAAAAGAATAAAGAAGAAGGGTATATAAAAAAAAAAAGAGGAAAGGAAACTCTGACCATTATTTAAAAAATAATAATAAAGAATAAAGAAGAAGGGTATATAAAAAAATGAGGAAAGGAAATAATATATTCTCAACAAACAAACAAAGAAATTGAAAAAAAAATAAATATATATATATATAAAGGGTTTTACATTCTTGATAAAAGTGCATAATAAAGATAAGCGGGAATCTTTTCAAGTATATTTAAAATTTTTTACGTGGAGAAGCTCGTGGTTTTAGAAAACAATGGTAATTGCCTGTGGTTTTAGAAACCAGTGGTAAGTTTTACATTTTACGTGGATAACATTAACCGAGGTTTTAGAAACAATTGCCCATGGTATTTTAGAAACCAATGGTAATTGCCTGTGGTTTTAGAACCCAGTAGTAAGTTTTACATTTTACATTTTACGTGGAGAACATTAACCAAGGTTTTAGAAACAACCCATGGTAATAGCACATGGTATTTTAAAAGTTAAAGAGAAAACAGGGATACAAAAGCCCTTACGTGAAAGGTAAATATTACTTTTTACTTAAAAAGTATTGTGAACCTTTATATTAAGTGGGGTGACATTAAAAAATTATCAAGAGAGTAGTTAAGTATATAAAAAAGGGACCAATTTATTATTAAAAAAAGAAAAGTGAAACTATTATTATTTTAAGATAATAAAGTTATTTTGAAAAGGGGTCTTAATATAAAGAAATACATACATATATAAAGGGCAACAATATAAAGGAGTATTTTTTTTTAATAAAAGGGTATTCAAGTTTTTAACAATCCACATTAAGGGAGAATATTGAAATATATATATATATATATATAGATATATATAGGGAGATAAAATAAGTTATTAAAAAAAAAAAATTCCCATACAAAGTTAAAATGATGAAGGAAGAAAGGTTTTCCTATAATGGTCTTTCAGTTATAGATCATAGAGTAATTACATTAAAAGGAAATATCCAAGGAAGAGAAGTTAATGTCGCCATCAACCCAAGCAATGATAAAAATTATATCAACATCAACTTGGCAAATCAACTATTAATTCCAGAGCTAAGCATTAGTGTAAAGAAAAATATTTTTGACCAAAACAAGTATAAAATTAGTGATCTACAAGTGACAATAGGTCATTATGACTACATATCTCAATTTCATGTTGTAAGGATGGATAGAAACACTGACATCATACTCAGTCAACCCTGGTTTAAGGATTTAGGTACATTCATGTTAAACATAAAGAAACAAGTTTAAACGTTTCCTTATAAAGGGAAGATGGTCATGTTTCGAGACATAACAAGTAAATCAAAATCAATAAAATCTTCATTAGAAGACCTTAAGGATATCTCAGATTTGATGTTTCAAGGTAACGAAAAAACTATATCAAAGAAGCAAAAAGAGCTTGAAGAAGTCATCTGCAACAGAGACAAATAAATTTTGCGCCTAAGAGATCACCAAGAAAAGCTACTCGAACAAGTCAAGAAAGCTAAAGCATAAAAGAAGGCACTCAAGGAGCACTTATCAGAACAAGAAGAGGAAACTTTGCGTTTAAAGAACCTCAATAAAAAATTATTAGAACAAATCAGAGATCTAAAAGATGAAAATTTTAAAATTCAAAACACTGAAAATAAGGTTGATGAATCAAAAACCAAAGAACTTTTATGTCTGAGAAACCATAATCAAAGTCTGCTCAATCAAACTAAGAAACTTAAGGAGGATAAGAAAGCATTAAAAGATAAGTTGGAACAAGTCACTCAAGAAGAAGTATCAAAATCTCCAGTTGCAACAATTCAAGTTGAAAATAAGGGAGTGAATACCGATCCAGTGAATATGACAACTCAAGAAAACAAATCAGTTGAAGAAATGACACGCTTAGATGTTGCAGTTCAGATAATGGACATCCCAAGTGAATGTTCCATAACCAATTCAACAACATCTTCACCAAAAGAAAATCTAAAAACTTTATATCGGCATCCGAATCACGAGAGTAGACAAATCAACCAAGCTACGTATCAGGACCATTCAAACCAAAGACAAAAAATTAATGTTTCAGAGAATAATGACGTAACATCCATCCAGTCTTACACTGACAATTCGTTACAAAATTCCAGTGATCATAATGCTATACAGAAGATTAATCTGGGATGGTCTGATCCCTTATCGGTGCGACAATTTTGTTTGTCACTAAGAAGATCATATCAACTTGTATCGACGAGGATGATTATTCCAAAACAGAAAGACTTTCAAAGCCGAAAAAGAGATCAAGCTTTTTTTCATCGACAAGCTTTGAGGACAAAGCTTTTTGAGGAAGGAGGCAATATAACGAATAAAATATATAAATAATATAAATATAATGTAAAAAATAACAATCATAAATACTAGTTAAGTTAAGCTAATAATTAGGTTGAAGAGGCATGTCTAATAGGACATGACTCTTCATGAAGAGACGCTTGCGTGATATATAAGCAAGCCTCTTGTTCTCATTGTAAATCATTATCATTATCATTATCATTCTTATATTTGTATCCTCATGGATATCTTTATATTCCTAGTTTTCTTGAATAATTAATTTATAGAAGGAACTTTGTTCGCTTCAACCTTCCACAGGACATGGGTCCCCATCATGTATGTTGTCACCACTAGAGGTACAGTTTTCAACTAGGCCAATATCCTAGCTTTTGCATTGAGGACTAATATAGTTGCATCCAAGCATCCTAAGGTGAACCAGTCGTCGGAGTTTTACATGGCCTCGTACATGTTGGATGTGATTTGCGTGAGATGTTATTTCAATCACTAGAGCTACAACTCGAACTCAGTCACGGCGAAGCCCGTACACCAGCACTACAAGATCTTATGGAACCCAAGCTACAAGAGTATACTTGACTCCGCCTCTGAAATGTTCATCACCTCATTATACCAGTATCTTTTCGAGGAAGAGCCCACTTGCATGTCGAAAAGGGCCATGGAGACTCTCGCTAAATTGGCACATTGGTTCCCCATCTAGGAGGTTACATTTATCAGGGTCTTTGGCTCATATAAGACCCCTCACGTGCTTCCTCAATTTTCCATAGATAAAGTGCTCATGCAGGAAGTATGTTATCAAATGACCCAAGGTTTCTCAAAGACGTTGAGCAAAGGGAAGAAGAAACCTTGGCCCGCCTTCCCTCTTACTATCAGGGCTTACTCAGTTGAAAATTTCAAAGAAGTGGAGGTGGAAGCCGAGGAGATAAAGGGGTGCCATTTTGTGACTCTGAACCACTGCATCTATGACCTTGAAAGAGTAGTGGAATCTCACTGTAAGAAAGCCAATTTCAACAGGTCGTACCCGCACACCAGGCACAATCACAAAGACAAATTTAGAATTTGGTACAATGCATCCAGAGAGTTCAGCCCCAGTGAACAACAAGAAAGGGATGACGAGAAAGCCGGACATTCCTAAGAAAATGTGAACTTACAAGAGAGGTCAACTTCATTGAAGACGAAGAAAGAAAAAGAAAAGGTAACGGGGAAACTAAAGAAGCTAAGGAGACATAATATCCCTCGAGCAACCAATATGAGGGAGAAGATGATGAAACATTAGAGCAGAGAAATGTGACCTTGGCAAAGAAAAAGCAAGAGCTCAAGAGAAAAAAGAGAATAATAACTTCGACGGTTGCAAAAGTCACGTGACCAATAAGCCAAATACCAACTTGAGAAGAGCAAACAAGAGGAAAGTAGGAAGAAACAAATAGAGGATGAAAATTTGAAAAGGTAAGAGGAGCAGCGGGCTCAAGAAGAAAAAGAGAAGAAGATGCAAGAATAGAAAGATCAAGAGTAGAAACGCAGACAAGCAGAAGAGCTCGGGAAGAAACAGGAACAAGAAGAACAAGAAAAGAAGAGACTGGAAAAGGAATAAAGGAGGAAGGCAGAGGAAGAAAACAAAAGAGAGGAAGAAGAGGAATTGAGAATATGACAATAAGAGGCCGACAATAAATCTCAACACAAAGCCAAAGAGCAACAACAATTCAGTGAGCAAGTTGAACTGCCTTCGCTAGATGTACCCCTGCCAACTCCCATCACCGAAGGGCATATGCTTCTCAAAGAGATAAGCATTCCTGACGAGGCTGAAGATGAAGTGCTAGACCTTACCAAGCTCACCTTTGATCAGGTCAATTACAAGATCATGCAGGAAAGGAGGAAGTATTATGATAGGAACCCTACAGAGCATCTGTCTGTAACCACGAAGAAGGAGATTGTCCTATATATGATAGTTAATCCTGAGATGAACGCCTCGAACGAGACCACTTTTGTGACTGCAATTGAGCTAAATATTGGCAAAATGAGCAAGAAAACTGCAGAACTCCAAAGCAAGATCTAGGCATCTAAGAAAAGGGTCATAAGAGCAGAAGAAGATAGAAGGAAGATGGAAGAAGAGAATGCAACACTTCACGTAGTTCACTCGAACATGAAGGAATTATAGGCCATAATCAAGGAAGAGGTTGAAACCCTTAGAGTAGCCATGGAAATGATTTATGAAGAGATGTCAAAACTGCACCATATTGTGGCCCCTATCTTGGCCATATAGGCCAACACAAAAGAAAAATCATCCATGCTAAAAGAGGTTGTTACAGCTCTAGACAATATTCATGAGTGGACAACCAAGTATCCAAATGCACCGATGGTTCTCCCAAGAAAAGATTGGATCACTACCCAGAACGATAAAGTCCAACTTCACATTAAGATCCAATCACGAGACAAGCTAGCCAAAGATGTGGATAAAGTTCTTGCTTCTTACAGGCATCTTTTGAGTGGTTTGGAGTCAGTGATTGAAAACCATGGGGTTCCTTCTATTGGGGTAGTTGGACAAGTGAGGAAGTAGGAGGACATCCTACAGGAGGTTTAGGCATTTATTGACACTTTCAGGCAAGCTTCCAACTCAAATGATTTGCAGGTTACAAAGGAAAACATCACGCGGTATGTAGTGGAACCGGTTAGGGCGTACACGAAGTTGATGACTCTCGCCAATCAAATCAATGTCAAAAGAAGCACCCTCATTCCATATACCCTTAAATGTCTGCATAGACATGACGAGGATCAACCAAAGTTAACTCCAATAGTTGTCGAATATAATCTCTGGCATACTTACCTCGTGGAGAAGCCACACTTAGATGTTCCAGAATTATCTATTGTCAAATTGATAGGACATAGGTTAACTTATTTTGTTGAGAATAACAAGATAGGATATAACAGAAAAAAATAGGAATTCCAAGAGTCAGGAGAAAATCTAAAATTCATAAGGAAGTCAAAAGGTCATGAGGGATTCTAAGAGTCAAGGGTAGACCAAAATTCACCCTTTTTTCTATAAATACCCCTCATGGCATATTGTAAAGGACTTTTATCTTTGGACTTATTTTGGTACATATTGTTTTGAGAACTTGTGCTCTTCTAATAAATGTGAGTAATAGTAGATTTCCACTGCTGGATTGGATGAACACTTTGTATTGTGATACGATGAATATTATTAGCTTGATGAATTAGAGTTTCTATGAGCTTTGGTGTATGGTCTCCTACTGTATCTTCTTGTGCTATGAGTTTCCTTTGCAACACATGGATGGTATATGATATGCTAACCTTGCGCTTATGTTGATAAACTGCTTGATTGGTATTGGCATGATACTATTGTGGACTGTGCACTCACTTGCGTTTGTAAATGCTTAACCATATTAAACTCATTCTTGGTTGTTAAGTTTCTCTTTTAGATATGCGTGGTCTTATTTGAAGTTTTGGTAATGATGCTTTACTTAAGTTTCATGATTTGAAGTTCTAATATTATTATTTGATGTATCTGTTTTATGAAGTATTCATTAGTTACTCACTCATGTTTGTTCAAGTTTATACATTATGTTTATCCATATTCCCTTTCTCATTTGAAGCCAACTTCAATCAATTATACATCAGTTGGGCCTACATATCGGACGGGATCCCTAAACCAAATGGTGTAGAGTCTAATTTGGATTCTTCACCGGGGAGATCCCCTAGATGTTGCTGGTAAATTCCATCTCGTCAACACCCAGTAATCAAATAGTGGATTGAAAATAGGCTTTAGTGGAGACCAAACCTGCCTTGAAAATAGACATCGTGTGAATAGATGCTCCACGGTTTCTTCACTAGCACAATAGAGAGGGCATCAACCTCACCCAACCCACCCCCGCTTTAAACCGACGTCCAAAGTTAGTAATCGATTTTCGATGGTGAGCCATAATGCTAGTTTGCACTGTGTTATTTCCATACAAAAGACCACCAACACTTCAATTGTCCTTCATTGAAGTTTTCAAACTGAACTTGGTAACCAATTTGGAAAATAAGATTCTTGTAAATATATTCTCTTTCCACACTAATTAATCTTCATCATATTCTGATAATCTAATCATCAAAGAAGAAAGTAATTCTACATAATTTGTCGATTCCTGCACTAAAGTGCTAACAAATCCAAGATCCTGAACAAACTTCCAAGCGTGCGATCCCCAATCCTATAAATTATGTGCATAGGCCTCTGCTAAAGTAAAACAATCGCTTCATGGAGTGTCAAAATCTTTCCATGCGAGATCTTGTAATTCTCACATGATCTCGACCATGGGTCCAACCACAATCTAACATTTTTCCCATCGCGCACTCTCCAAGCAATATCTTGCCTCGATAAAAGGAATAATATCAATGGACATTTTCCAAACAATGGAAGAGTTTGACACCATTTTATTTAGATGATGTATCAAGTCAACTATTATTATGCCCACAAAATATTTGAATCTAAGGGATTTATTCCATAAAGTTTTTTCATTCATTAATCTCCAGAGGATCTTCATAGCTAGTGCCCTACCAAAAAGAACAGGGTTTTTCAACCCCCCATCTGCCCAACAGCTTGGGCCTTGCAATTTGAGTCCATTTTAAGAGCGCTAACCCCTCTTGTGACCAATTTCCAACTCATAAATATTTGTAGTTAAACTTAGTGATCTTTTTAGGATACCTTTTGGGATATTTACTATAGTTGACCAGAAAACTATTATGCTCCCTAAAACAAATTTGATGAGAATCAATCATCCTCCTCTTGAAAGGAGTCAATGTTTCTGGGAAAATTAGTGTCTTTTCAAACGACTAACCCTCTAGGTTTGGAAACTACCCTAGAAACAACAGTTTAAAGCAATTCAATGATTTTTCCTATGTATAACAGATAAGAGAAAGATAGTGGAACCAACCTGGAACTTCCGCTTAATCCCTTGCTTGATCTCTCTCTCCTTTGGCAGATCTTGCAACTCCTCCCCGTACTTAACACGCTTGGAGAGTACCTACACAAGTACAGCAACAAAGAACCATCAAAGCATCATGATCTATTACAACATAAACATTACAGAATTAGATATATAATGAACAAAATGATAGCATTCACAATTGCACAATCATATGGGAGAAAACTTGAAGAGCTTTATTAATAGAAAGGAGAATTACAACCCAGTTGTTTGATCCAATGCCATCCTCCCAGCTTCAATCCTTCTTCACCTCATAAAATAGCAAGATCACACCAACAAGAATACAATGCTCTCTCCTCCATTACAAACTATTAGCACTTGCAATTCACAAAATTCCAGCCTCCTAATCTCTTGGATTGGAGATCCATTTATAGATATTTGCAAGGGTGTGAGTCATCCATGGGGTTTGATTAGTGTCATTCCACTTGTTACAATTGGTTCCACAAGAGAGGGGAATTGGAGATGGTTTCCTAATTCCCTTGGTCATCCTTGGGCGAATTCAGAGAGGCAAGTGGCACAGGAGAAGTTTCTAGAAGATTCCATGAGCAACCAACTAACAAACTGTCCCGGAAATTGGTCCATCCTTGCCCATCGCACCCTATAGAAGGCCTAAACAGTATGCATCGCACCCTGACAGTGTACCAGTCAGTATGCATCGCACTTTGCCAGTGGAGCAGTCAGTATGGTTCAGTTTAGGCAGTTTCTGGATGATTTCTGAGATGGAACTTTTGGGGAATGATGCACTCAGATGACTAAGTTCCTTTAGGGTATGAAACAACTCTTTTAGGGGTTGATGAGCCCTAATACATCAACATATAATTTTGGGGTTGATGTGCCCAAATATGTCTATAACAGTTGCCCCCTAAAGCATGAGGTCGTAAAAAATTCATGTCAGGTGAAATGCTTTATCATGAGGATCTGAAGTTTCGAACTGGAAGGTGACCTGCATTAATTTACAATACAATACATGATAATATATGATTTTTCATGAACTAGCTGAGGGAGGCATTCCCATGCTCAACTTTATAAATTTCATTTCATGTACATAGATCAGATAGTCGTCTGTAGATACAGACTGGTGATTCTACAGATATAGAGTCATCATCCATGATTAGGATGACCATCTGTGTAGAGCCTTTGTACATTTGATGTTTTTATATCCCTGAATATATCGTAGCCCGGATGGATGAAACTAGATCCGGGGTCTTCAAACTCGTTCAGTCTTCGCTCGATGTACAAGTCAAACCATGTGAAAAAATGTTCTGAAGTCGAACATGGAAACACGTCGTTTGATTACCAGCCAATGATGTGAGCTGTTAACAGACGCGAGAGGGATCACCGATAATGATAATGATCCTCAAGGTACTACAGTACATTTCACGTGGTGTGAATAGATGATTCGATGTCGATGATGAGCCCCGAATTGGGTAACTTATTGGGCTCATTTTGCCTAATTGTTCTTGATCAATCCACCATTTTTCATAGATATGCATGTTTTTTGAGTATGTTTATGTTATTTGAACGAATAAGGGTGGTCACTTTACCAAGGAGGCTAATACGTGGTTATTTCAGGTTTTTTGGACAAATTTTGGAGCAAAGCCAAGCAATTATGAGCTAGGTGACAGCCAAACATGAGGGAGAAAAGGGCGAGAATTCGTAGGAAGGTTGTCTCTTGCATTAAATGGCCCTTCCTCAAAATCTCCACCCTCAACTCGGAGCTCAGCAGGCCACCAAAACGAATCCTAAAGGCAGCCGAGCAGCTTTGTGAAGAGTGACTGTTTACTAGCAGTTTGAACAGCCGAGTCCCTTGAGTTAAGGAGGGCTACTAGGACCCTCATAGTGCATAAATAGGAAGGCCTCAGCCTTCGTAGTTTACTTTTGGAACTGTTGGGTTTTGCACTATAGCGCTATCTTTGTTTTAGCTCATTTTTGTAGCTATTGCTGTATAAATTTCTTGTGACATGATTATTTTTGAGGAATGAAGAGCAGTTTTACTTGGCACCAGTTTTGTGTTTTCTTTAGGAGCCTGTAGCTCTTGGGGTTGGGCCCAAACCAAGTGCCGAGGCTTCCTTTATGTATTGTTATTTGCTTTTCATGTCTTTGTAAAATGATTTCTGTTAAGTAGATTAAAATATTGATGGTTACCTAGGTCATTGTTAATGATTAGAAAGGATTTTTATGTTCAGATTGAGTTGATAAGTTATTAACAGGGAAGATATCCAGAAAAAGGCCATCAAGGACCTCTGATCTCACCTCTCCCTCAGTGGGATCATGAGTTGGGACAAAGGTGACCTTGCTGCCAACAAAAACATTGTCTTTGCTTTGCCATGCAATCATTAGTGTTCGATTTTTATTTGCAGAAGTTGGTTACATGTTCAGATTCTTGATTGCTTCGTTGCATAGTTAGTATACATGGTTTCATTGCAAATAAACTTCTGTTCATTCTCTTTACTGTTAGCTAGATCAGATTAGGTTAACGTAACTAGGTCTCTGATTTTCCAAGTCTTCGTTGGTTCAGTTGAAGAAACAACTTGCAGAGCACTTGTACCACTTCTCTATCTGCCCATACTCCATCAATCCCATCTGCTCCATCTCCTAACGTGGATTCTTGCCTCACGTTTTCCATTTTCTCACATAACCCTAATTTTTGTGCAACATTGCTTCACTTCTCCTTGAACAAATCTAACCATCTTCATCTCTCCTCAGCTCCATCCACCAAGTCCTGGACCTCCTCACACCCTTATCCTACCTCCATACTCATTTCTCCACCTTTCTCTCTCCATCCACCCTCCAAAATCCCATTTCTGAACATCCTGTAGAAAATACAGAACATCCTGTAGAACCCCTGCAGACTTCCTGTAGAAGCTCACAAACACAGTTTCTTGATAGCCAAACTTTGTGAAACTCTCTGGAAGGGTGCTAGGGACCCCTTAGGCCCTCTTTGAACCTTCCCAACCATCTGCAAGCATTTCCTCTCGCCAATCCACCTCTACACAGTCAAAACAGTCAAAGCACATGCATGATAATTCTGACAACTTATTCAAAATACAAAAAGATGTTTCTTTTCAGATGTTATTGTAGAAGTAGCTTAGACACATGCATTTTACCTTCCTAGAAGTCAATGGCATCTCTTTCAGTAGCTTGCATCCTCTTTCTTGCATCAGTAGGGCTAGCTGGTAAAATTAGGGTTTTCTAGGGTTTGCGTTTCCTTTCAGCTTTCCAGTTTCTTTCTACAAGTAGATTAGGCTTCTTTGAGTTAGCTTTCATCCATCATTTAAAAAGCTTCTTCTAAGAGCTCATAGAAGTTGGCTTAAGCTCCTAGCGGACTTGTGCCAGCTGACCAAGTGACAGTCACGGCAAGAGCTAGTACTTGTGCATACAGCACCGTCGCCTCCAAGTTTGTTACAAACTACTTGGTTGATAAAAGTAAAGAAGGGAGTCCTAGGAGTTGCAGCATTATTGCTGCAATACTAGAGCCCACCATCTTTTTGGCGCCGTTGCCGGGGAAGCGTCAGAGTATTTGTGATTGCTGCTTTTCTTCTATTTTTTCTACTCCAACCTTCTGCTAAGTAGTTTATTTCAGTTCCATTCTGCAATTTCATTTCTACAAAAATAAATTAGACATTTCCTGCTTTCATAAATTAGCCTTTCAATTCCGCAATTTCAATTCTACAAGCGTAGAATAACATTTCAATTCTGCAAGTGTAGTCTAGCATTTCATTCTTGTAATTTGATTTCAGCAAAATAGATTAGTCCTTTCCTGCTTTCATTTCAATCCCACATTTTCATTTCCGCAAGATAGATTTTAGTTAGTTGCAATTCCATCTGTTTCAGTTTTGTAGGTACGAGTAGAAAAAAGCAAAAGCAACCAAAAAACTTTTCATGCCTCATAGGAACAGAGATAATACCGGAAAATTCCTACCCAACACCCCCACTACTTCACTGAGTCACCCTTCTCTATTCTTTGGTGGCAGTGACCCAGAAGAACCTATAGGTGAACCTCCTGAGATATACAAAGATCCTATAACAGAAGAAGAGCAAGAAAACATTCCTTTTGAGACCATGGCTGAAAACAGAAACGATAGAGAAGACGATGAGAGAATAGAAGGTACCTTCCCCATCTGAGAGACCAATGAGGACATGAAAATGAAAAACATAAGTCCCTCAGCCTTACCTCATTTCCATGTATTGACCACTGAAGACCCTGATACCTTCATGTTTGAGTTTGTTGTCCTTTGTCGAACTTATGACTATGCAGAAAACAAGCAAAAGTTGAAACTCTTTCCCTCTACCCTCAAGGATGCATCATTACGCTGGTTCATGGGGTTACCTGGAAACAGTATCACCACTTGGGCTCAGATGCAACAAGCCTTTAACAACAAATAACAGGACTACTGTAGGTCAAAGGAAACAAAGGGAGAAATCTTTCGGATGACCATGGGAAATGATGAGTCTTTAGAAGACTACGAGGAAAGGTTCCAACTCAGCTATAAACGGGCCAGGTGCACACTTGACCCTGAATCTCTGAAGCTGGTTCTGCTCCGAGGAGTTCCTGAAGACCTTCTAGATACCCTTCACATGCTAGCTGGAGGAGACATCTACCAACTACCTTATGAAGACATAAAGACTATGTTTAGAAACCATTCTAGGGCAGCTCGGAAAAGAGGTAGGGGGAATCCACTTTCAGCTAGTACCACCTTCTCCAAGCATGAGTTTGCTAATCAGATGGAAGATCTCAAAAGTGAGATCAGACAGACCATTGCCATGCAACTTGATACTTTTCGGATCCAACAAAAGAAAGAGGAAGCTGAGAGGGCTTTGGCCATTTTTTGTCCTAGATGTACGAGGAAGCACCCTAAGAATGAGTGTCCATTGCACTCAGTAGAGGTATGTTTCGTTTGTCAGGAAAACCACCCCACAAACTAATGCCCAACTTTGCCCGAATTTAAAGCCATGTACCAAGGGACTAAGGCAACCATTGAACCTCTCTACTTCCTCAACCAAAGGAGGCCGCCTGGCCCCGACCTTACCAGCAGGGGATGCAAGGGACATCCCAAGCTTATTATAGCCCCAACCAATCTGCTCACATAACTTCTTGGGGTCCCCCTGCTCATCCTTCCTGGTCCGCACCTCCTCTGTGGTCTTATCCATCTCAATACCATACTCAACCCACTGTTCATTCGTTTCACTCACATCTCCAGCCACAACCTCAGTGGAATGCACCTCAACCAGGGTGGAGGCCCCAATACAACTCTCCTCCTACCATTCTACCTCCACCACCAGCTCAGCCACAACCATTACCTCCTGCTCCTCCAAGACAACCCCAGATGCCTGCTTAACCGAACCCGAACCCCAACAACCGACAGGCCCAGCAGGTATACACTGGAGAGACAACATGCCCTACCTATGCTGTGGAGATCCAGGAGATCAACCTGTGATCTGGGAAGACCCTTCCAGATCACCAACCTCCTCCCCTGGAGGACGAGGAAGAGAAACAGGAAAGTGAACCCAAAGCCATTCCACCCTTTCCTGAGCGACTAACAGTAACCATGCAACCAAACCCAGAGGAGACTGAACTTCTGGGAGAACTTAAACAGTTGTGTGTGAAAATACCACTTCTCCAGGCCATAAAAGATGTACCAATATACAACAATTGATTAAGGAGAAGTGTTTCAGGAACCCAGGCAGGCGAAAGCGAGATGCCCCAACTATCAATGTCGTAGGACAACTGTCTGATCTAATGTTGGGGCAGGTAATTTGTCCAAAGTATTTGGACCCTGGGAATCCTGTAGTTGATGTCCACATCAATGGCACCATTATCCCCCATACCTTGATTGATATATGGGCTGCCATTAATGTGATGACCAGGGATACCATGCTTAAACTCAACCTTCAGAGTTCCTTAAGGAAGACCTCGACAGTCCTGTAGTTAGCAGATCGCTCCACTGTGACTCCCGAAGGGATTGTGGAAGATGTCTTGGTCTCTGTTGACTCTTTGGAGTACCCTGTGGACTTCTTGGTCCTTCAGCCAAAGGCAAAGCTCACCAGATACCCCCTCATTTTGGGAAGGCCTTGGTTAGCCACTGCGGATGCTTACATCAGTTGTCGAGCTGGAAGCATGACCATCAAGAATGGGCCTATGTCCAAGCAACTAGTCCTATACCCTCCTGCCCAACCTCTACTAGAACATGACTTACCACTCTGGTTGGAAGAGGGAGATGAGGATGAGGTCTACTCTACACCATTGTGCACAGTAGAAACCACCATGGGAGGGCCTCAAACCAAGGATGACTTGATTGAGCATTTGATTCGAAATCCACCTCCCAGTGCCTTGTCCTTAGAAGAGTTGGTGAAGGGTACCCAAGCCAGCACTTTAGTGGACGTTTGTGTGACTGATCCGACCTCTCCCAAAGTTAAGAATGTGGAGTTTGGCCCCGAAAGAACTTTAAAGATCAGCTCCTCCCTATCTCCCTCCCAGGAGGAGCTGTGTAGCTTACTGAAAAATCACCTGGATGCTTTCGCTTGGAGCTATAAGGAGATGAAAGGAGTCCACCCGTCGGTCTATACCCATCACATTTACATTAAAGAAGATTGTAAACCAATTAGGCAGCCTCAGAGGAGAATGAACCCAGCCCTTAAAGACATTGTCAAAGAAGAATTGCAAAAATTGTTGGATGCAGGATTCATCTACCCCATCTCCGATAGTGAGTGGGTCTCACCTTTAGTGCTTATGCCCAAGAAGAACGGGAAGTGGAGAATCTGCATAGATTACCGAGAACTTAACAAAGCCACCAAGAAAGACCATTTCCCTTTGCCTTTCATAGATCAAGTGTTGGATGGACTGGCAGGGAAGAAGTTCTTCTCTTTCCTAGATGGGTTCAGCGGGTATAATCAGATCCAAATCAGCCCGGAGGACCAAGATAAGACCACCTTCACTTGTCCATGGGGTACCTTTGCCTACCGAGTCCTTCCCTTTGGGCTATGCAACGCTCTTGCCACTTTCCAGAGAGCAGTATTGAGCATATTTTCTGAGTTGGTCCATGATTCGGTAGAAATCTATATGGATGACTTTACTCCTTATGGGTCCAACTTCCAAGAAGCATTGACTAACCTGGGAAAAGTTCTAACCAAGTGCATTGAGATGAACCTGTCCCTCAGTCCCGAAAAATGTGAATTCCTGATGACTGAAGGGACCATGCTAGGTCATACCATTTCTCGGCAAGGATTACAGGTGGATCCTAACAAGATTGCTATCATCCAAAAGGTCCCACCTCCTCAAAAGGTGAGAGATGTTCGAAGTTTCCTAGGCTTAGCAAGATATTATAGACGATTCATTAAAGATTTCAGTAAGCTAGCCTCGCCATTGTTTGGCCTCTTAGGGAAAGATGTTGAGTTTAAATGGACTGACGACTGTCAAGGGGCTTTGGATGAGTTGAAAGATAAGCTGGTGTCCGCCCCAATCTTAAGAGGTCCAAACTGGGCCCTACCTTTCCACATCCACACTGATGCCTCGAACAGAGCCATAGGGGCAGCTTTAGGACAAGTTGAGGAGAAATTACCATATGCCATATACTTTGTCAGCAAAAACTTGTCCAAGGCAGAAATGAACTATACTGTAACTGAGAAAGAATTCCTGGCTGTAGTCCATTCTCTAAACAAGTTCAGACACTACATCACTGGTTATCAAACATTTGTACACACTGATCATGCTGCGATTAGATATTTAATGAATAATCCTGATGTAAATGCTCATATCATTAGATGGTTACTTTTGTTGCAGCAATTTGATTTGACGATTGTCGACAAGCCAGGTAAAGAAAATGTTGTTGCTGACTTCTTGTCTAGATTGGATTTGCCTGCAGGTGAAGAAGGGACAATGGATGACCAGATGCCAGATGAACACCTGTTTGCTATCTCAGTACTCTCTCCATGGTTTGCTGATATAGCAAATTAATTGGTCTTAGCACAATTCCCTCCGCATCTATCCTCAAAGGAGAAGAGCAAAATTGTAAGGAAGAGTGCCCCATTCACTTGGATCGGGGGCAACCTGTTTAAACTTGGCCCAAATCAAATCTTGAGGCGTTGTGTTAGGGAGGAGGAAGTCTTTGACATCCTCCTAACCTGTCATGACGGACCTTGTGGAGGCCACTTTGTAGCAAAAAGGACTGCTTTCAAAATTCTACAGGCAGGCTACTATTGGCCTACTCTTCACCAAGATGTCAAAAGATACATCAGCCAGTGTGACCGATGTCAGAGGATGGGGAAACCGACTCCAAGGGATGAAATGCCTCTCCAACCTCAAGTGACCTTCGAGCCATTTGAGAAGTGGGGCATGGATTTTGTGGGTCCTATCAACCCTCCTTCAAAGCAAAGGTCTTACATCATTGTGTGCACTGACTATCTGACAAAGTGGGCAGAAACAAAGGCAATCAAAGCAGCGACAGAAGAAAAGGTGGCTGAGTTTTTAAGGGAAAATATCTTCTACAAGTTTGGCTACCCAAGAGAGTTAGTCACCGATCAAGGAAGCCAGTTCACCTCTAACCTAATTGAAGACTTGCTCGCTCATCACAAGATCAAGCACAAGACTTCCACCCCATATCATCCACAAGCAAATGGGCAGGTGGAAGTCACTAATAGAGCATTGGAAGGGATTTTGACTAAGGTGGTGAGCAGCAGCAGAAAGGATTGGGCAGATCGCCTGGTTGAGGCCACCTGGGCCTACAACACCACTTGGAAGACTACAACAGGTTTCACACCTTATGAGCTGGTCTACGGGAAGAAAGCCTTGTTGTCCATAGAGTTCGAGTACAATACATTGAGGGTGGCAGCTCAGCTGGACTTAGATCTCAGCCATGCTCAACGTGAAAGATTACTGCAGCTGAATGGATTAGATGAACAGCGAATGCAAGCCCTCCTCCACTTAGAAGTAGTTCAGCTTCAGAGGAAGATATGGCATGACCGGCACCTTAACGAAAAGAAATTCCAGCCGGGAGATTGGGCGTTGTTGTATGACTCAAGATACAAGGATTTCAAAGGGAAGCTGAGGACAAGATGGTTAGGACCATATATAGTGGAGAAATGCAATGACAATGGTTTAGTCCTCATCAGGACCATTGATGAAGAAGCCATCCCCATGCTTGTCAATGGGCATCGATTGAAAATCTACAAGAAACCCCTTTCGAGGCAGGAGTTCATTGAAACTTTGAAAAAATCAGTGCTGGTAGCGGAGCAGGGCTCTGCCTCTATTCCGCCCACACCTTGATCATAAAAAAAAAAAGGAATAAAAAGATCCCTGGGTGAAAACCTCTCTGAGGCGCCCAGGGCAGATAGTGGGGGTGAAAACCTCATGGAGGCGCCCCTGCTATCCCTTAGAAAATAAAGAAATGGAATAAAAAAGATCCATGGGTGAAAACCTCTCTGAGGCGCCCAGGGTAGATAGTGGGGGTGAAAACATCATGGAGGCGCCCCTGCTGTCTCTCTCAAAAAAAAAAAAAGCAGGTCTAATCTCTGTAAAATTATTGCAGGTTGCAGGGAATACATTGTGGATAAAGAAGGTCACACAAAACAAGGATAGGGGTCCATACCACGCTACAGGACATCCTTACAGACACTCCCTCCATAGCCACTCACTTTTCCCAGGATTTGAACACATTCGGGTCGAGATTCCACCTCCTATAGGAAGTTCTGGGCTTTCTACAAGAAGTTTTGTATTTCTATAGGAAACATCCTGTAGATCCTTCGGGCAGGCCAAACTCGATTTTGGAAGGGGATTCGAAGCTTGGAGTTTGTTGATTAGGCTTGCAGCCACCCCTCTCTTCCATCCATCACCTATTTCATCTCTTTCCACCACCATTGCAACCATCTGGTTATGTCTTCCTGCACGGTCATATAAAGAGCCATGTTTTCCGCATATTGAAATTTTTTCCAAGTGAAAAATCAAGCACACAAAGGCTCGCACACTCTACCTGTCAAAGCTCCATCAAGACTCTTCATCAGCGAATAAAACCCTGCTCATTTAAGCCTGCATCCCAGGAGGAGAAGCAGCTACAGGATATCCTACAGGAATCTTGTAGCAGCTGATCCGTCTGGAGCACATACTCTGGAGTCAGTAGCAGCTGAAATCGACACAGGGGACATGTAAAAAGCTCCGCTTGGACGTGAACACATCCTCGACAGCTGAAACAAGACAGAACCTGTGCATGCAGCATTTACAACCAAAGGATCAGGTCCCAAAGCCGTGCATACAACATCAACCAATGAAAGAAGGAGTTCCAGCACCTGTGCATGAAGCAGCAGCGAGCGAAGCCGTCGTTCCAAGTCCCAAAGCCTGCAGAACACATCCACGGCCACACAGGTAAGTGTCTAACCTTATTCGTCAAATTGCATAGACTATATTCCGAAAACTGCATGTCTGTGAAATGGTTAGGATTGAACGAATTCGGTGGCCAGTCAACTGGCCACCCACAGTCAGTCGAATGGCTTCGTGGGATCTGAACGAGCTCGGTTACATTTGAATTCGCCAAAGAGATGTGCAGCCGACATGTGGGAAGTGTCCAGTCGGGGAGAATCGGCGGGATTGGCAGTGGTGGCGGCGGTTAATGGCAGAGGAAAGGTAATGGCAGTCAGAGACACGCAGAGGAATGATGGCCGTGACGTTGGCTAACAGATCGGCCTGGCCACCTCACCCCCTCGCCATGAATTGCACCATAATTCAAAAATGCTCGGCCGAAGAACTCACGTTAACCACTGTCATTTACACTTGCAACCGTTCTCAGCGAAGTACGCGTCCTCCTCCTCCGCAGTCTGTTAGCCCGAGCTTCTCGGCCTGTTTCAAAATTCTCCCACGTCCCAGGCTCATTCAGAAGCGCCGTAACATCCTCCAGAAGCTGGCAAAGTGTTCTATAGGAAGGAGCTCTACAGGAAACATGGCATAGCCTCCCGGAGCAGAGAAACCTAGACTTTCTGCATCGAAATTGGAGTTTTGAAGAGAGGTAGGCTCGAAAACACCCTTCCAATGCATGGTATATGTCGAAAACATGGTGAATTGAGTTGTCTTGAATTGGAGGGTTAGAGACAAGTCTGCCTGTGAGTCAAAATAGCAGCTTACTTGTGGTTGCATGAAATTTCTTCGTTGGTTTTGCGTCCAAGTTTTTCTCCACGGTTCCTGAAAAAAATTCCTCCTGTAGAAAAGTTAAAGCACTGTCAGGGCTAACCTGTGTAAGAAAAATGTGAATTTTACATGGTTATATGTATGTTGGGGGGTGGAAATTGAGCTCTGCACTCTGTCTGGGGAAACCAAAGTCTTCCTTTTGTACACGGACAATCGAGTTTTTTAAAAACCAGGGAACTGGTGCAAGGTTAAAACATAAACACCTGAGGGATACTGTCTTCAAGTTCAAGGGAGGAAACCATAAACAAAATTTCCCTTTCTAATCAGAGCACAAACCAAAACAGAGCACTCTCACCATGCCAGGAGGGTTTATCAGAAAGGAACCCTCGGATTCCAGAAAATTGCGTGAAACTCCCGAGGTGGTGAACCTCTTCACCCGTGCCAATTGGATGACCTTTTGTGACAGAATTCAAGGTCATGACAATGAGGTAACAAAAGAGTTCTTAGTGTCCCTGCAGCCTAAATCAAAGACACTGGCCACTGTAAATTTCAGAGGGTTGACCCTAAAGCTTACCCCACAACTCATTAGTCGGGTTACTGATCTGCCATTAGGGATACCCTGGAGCAAAGAGGAGAGGGCATTGGGCCAAAAAGCCAAGAAAGAATTCTTCCTACCAGAGGAATAGTTTTCAGAAGATAAGAATGGGGTCCGGAGAGCCAGCCTACATCCTTTTTGGAGCGAAGTCAGTTTTCAAATTATGAAATACATTACCTGTGAGGGGCGGTTCAGTATTGTTTACGGCTATCACTTCCGGTTGCTGAGCGAACTCAGACATGGGATAGATTTACCTCCAAAACAAAAGTTAAGCATCCCCTATTTCCTCCTACAATCATTAATTGAGTGTGGCACAAAATTGAAGGAAGGGACACCGAATCAGCTAGCCCATCATGGGCTTATCAAGCTTCTAGTGTAAGATGCCCTCCATACCTACACTGTCCCTCTCTCCTAGGAAATTTTCCGCAACATGTCCAAGGATGATGATATTCGAATTCTGGCCGAGGAACTCACTTCATCCAGCAGTGAAGAAAGGGAACACATTGAGGCAGAAGAGAAATCCAGGGGTAAGGAAACACAGGACAGACCACCACAGAAAGAACAAGAAGAGAAACGAGGGAAAGGCCAAGCTGCTGAGCCCAAAACTGTGGGTGGAACAAAGGCACAAACACCAAGGGAGAAACGATTGTAGAGCAGGGCAGAGAGGACTGAAAAAGTCCAAGCAAGTGAGGACACAACCAAGGCAACCACACCAAAATTAAAAGGGAAGGCACCCCCAGCCAAGCAGACCAAAACAGTGAAAACAATTTCTACAGGAAGCCAGAAAACAGTTTCTACAGGAAGCCAGAAAATAGTCGACACAGGACTTTCTACAGGAAGTCTGGAAACAGGGCAACAAAAGGAAAAATCGCCTGAGATTTTAGCCAGGGAGGCAGCAGCTGTGCTGGCTACCCTGAGCACATCTCCAAAGCAAAAAGGGAAGCGAAAGAGGGAGCCTTCCATGTATTTTAAGGCAAGAAGGAGCATGCGGATAAAAACTGGCAGACCCCAGCCACCGTCAAAAGAGCCAATCACGATTTTAGACACCCCAGCTACACAAAAGGAGAGGTCTCCCTCAAAGGCATCCATCACCTATGAACAAGGGAGCCCGAAGACATCCACCTGGATAGAAAGAATGAAAATGTTGGACACAAAGGCCTCTCTATAGGATGCTAAGACTGTTCTACAGGAAACACTGGCTAGGCTAAAGGAGACCGAAGAAATGGAAGGAGAGGCATCTAAATCACCACAGGCGGAAGAAGAGGTGGAGAATATTGTGGAACCTAGCCCCCAGCCCAGCTTGGGCTCCTACTATAACTTCTTAGAGGCCGGGAAGATCACTCCCCAAAAATTAACAGTGCCACTTTTCCTTGCACTAGAAGAAGAGAGAGTGAGGACCCACACTTGGATGAAGATCGCTAAGTCCAAGGGTGTGGCAGATATAAGTCCCATGGAGGAACAACTCAAAGAGGCAAGAAAGGAATTGGATATGGTACGGCATGTGGAGAGTAGCTAGCGGGCCAAGCTACAGGAAGAAAACGATCTGCTTAAACAGCAGCTAAAGCTACAGGGATAGAGGAAGGAAGATAGGCCTCACATCCTGGGAGAACAACAGCAACAGGAAGAGCCCACAACAGAAAAAGAAACCCCTGATGAACAGCAGAGAAGAGAAAGGTTGCAGGCTGAAATTGAGACACTAAATAGACAGCTACAGGAGAAGGAATTGCAAGCAGGCCAGGAGATACAGTCTTTGAAACAACAGGTACAAGAAAAGGAGGCCCAATTGGCCTGCATGGCCAGCTGGGTGATGGAAGCTCTATAGTGTAGGCATCCTGCCAAATCATATGCCCTATACCTTAAGGATCAGTGGTTACAGTTTCAGATTAACACCTTGGCCCAAAGTGGCATCACTCCATTTCAAAATTATCATCAATTTGTAGCTTTATGTGGCAATAGTTCATCAGAGGACAGGGCCAAATTATCAGAGTTTTATTTGCACAACTTATCCCTTCCAAACATGAATGCATGGGATCCCAACAAAGTGATAGGAGATGTCCAACTTATGGCCATGGCCTCTTGGATGAATCATGAGGAAAAAAGAGCAGCAGAGGTCCGCAGTATCAGAGATAGAGAACTCAGTGAGCCTCTAATGATCAGAGCAGAGCTGGATCACCCCTCAGCAGTGATAACCGCCCACCAGCACTTGGCCAACAGCCCTCAGGATTTACCAGAATACATTGAGCAACAGGCTCAAGCTATTGCCCACTTTGAGGACATGGAGAGACTGTTGGGGGATAACTACCTTCATGCCTGCACAAGGCGGTGGAACACACTACCTCACAGCTTGAAGATAAGGGAATACCACTCTCCCACCAGGATGAGGGAGGCCTTGGCAAGGGTACCTCTCTACAAACAGTTGATGCAAAATCTGCAGGCCAATTGGATCGGCCTGAAGTTCAGTCCTCCCTTGCTTTTGGGATTGCTAGAAGGAGTTAAGGAAGAGGAGGAAAATAGACAGTGGGAGGAAGTGGAAAGGAAAGCAGGATTTCACGACCGGGAAGAAGATATCACCGCGGAGGCCTGGGATGTGAGAGAGGCGATCAAGGCAATCAAGGATGAGGAGCTGGACTAGTTGCTCAGAGGATGAGCAACCCATTTAGCAGGGGGGTGATGATGAGCCCCGAATTGGGTAACTTATTGGGCTCATTTTGCCTAATTGTTCTTGATCAATCCACCATTTTTCATAGATTATGCATGTTTTTTTAGTATGTTTATGTTATTTGAACGAATAAGGGTGGTCACTTTACCAAGGAGGCTAACACGTGGTTATTTCAAGTTTTTTGGACAAATTTTGGAGCAAAGCCAAGCAATTATGAGCCAGGTGACAGCCAAGCATGAGGGAGCAAAGGGTGAGGATTCGTAGGAAGGTTGTCTCTTGCATTAAATGGCCCTTCCTCAAAATCTCCACCCTCAACTCGGAGCTCAACAGGCCACCAAAATGAATCCTAAAGGCAGCCGAGCAGCTTTGTGAAGAGTGACTGTTTACTGGCAGTTTGAACAGCCGAGTGCCTTGAGTTAAGGAGGGCTACTAGGACCCTCGTAGTGCATAAATAGGAAGGCCTCAGCCTTCGTAGTTTAGTTTTGGAACTGTTGGGTTTTGCACTATAGTGCTATCTTTGTTTCAGCTCATTTTTGTAGCTACTGCTGTATAACTTTCTTGTGACATGATTATTTTTTAGGAATGAAGAGCAGTTTTACTTGGCACCAGTTCTGAGTTTTCTTTAGGAGCCTATAGCTCTTGGGGTTGGGCCCAACCCAAGTGCCAAGGCTTCCTTTATGTATTGTTATTTGCCTTTTATGTCTTTGCAAAATAATTTCTGTTAAGTAGATTAAAATCTTGCTGGTTATCTAGGTCATTGTTAATGTTTAGAAAGGCTTTTTATGTTTAGATTGAGTTGATAAGTTATTAATAGGGAAGATATCCAGAAAAAGACCATCAAGGACCTCTGATCTCACCTCTCCCTCAGTGGGATCATGAGCTGGGACAAAGGTGACCTTGCTGCCAACAAAAGCATTGTCTTTGCTTTGCCATGCAATCATTAGTGAATTTGGTTACATGTTCAGATTCTTGATTGCTTCGTTGCATAGTTAGTATACATGGTCTCATTGCAAATAAACTTCTGTTCATTCTCTTTACTGTTAGCTAGATCAGATTAGGTTAACGTAACGAGGTCTCTGATTGTCCAATTCTTCGTTGGTTCAGTTGAAGAAATAACTTGCAGAGCACCTGTACCACTTCTCTATCTGCCCATACTCCATCAATCCCATCTGCTCCATCCCCTAACGCGGATTCTTGCCTCACGTTTGCCATTTGCTCACATAACCCTAATTTTTGTGCAACATTGCTTCACTTCTCCTTGAACAAATCTAGCCATCTTCATCTCTCCTCAGCTCCATCCACCAAGTCCTGGACCTCCTCACACCCTTATCCTACCTCCATACTCACTTCTCCACCTTTCTCTCTCCATCCACCCTCCAAAATCCCATTTCTGAACATCCTGTAGAAAATACAGAACATCCTGTAGAACCCCTGCAGACTTCCTGTAGAAGCTCACGAACGCGGTTTCTTGATAGCCAAACTTTGTGAAACTCTCTGGAAGGGTGCTAGGGACCCCTTAGGCCCTCTTTGAACCTTCCCAACCGTCTGCAAGAATTTCCTCTCGCCAATCCACCTCTGCATAGTCAAAACAGTCAAAGCACATGCATGATAATTCTGACAACTTATTCAAAAATACAAAAAGATGTTTCTTTTCAGATGTTACTGTAGAAGTAGCTTAGACACATGCATTTTACCTTCCTAGAAGTCAATGGCATCTCTTTCAGTAGCTTGCATCCTCTTTCTTGCATCAGTAGGGCTAGCTGGTAAAATTAGGGTTTGCTAGGGTTTGCGTTTCCTTTCAGCTTTCCAGTTTCTTTCTGCAAGTAGATTAGCCTTCTTTGAGTTAGCTTTCATCCATCAGTTAAAAAGCTTCTTCTAAGAGCTCATAGAATTTGGCTTAAGCTCCTAGCAGACTTGTGCCAACTGACCAAGTGACAGCCGCGGCAAGAGCTAGTACTTGTGCATATAGCACCGTCGCTTCCAAGTTTGTTACGAACTACCGGGTTGATAAAAGTAAAGAAGGGAGTCCCAGGAGTTGCAGCATTATTGTTGCAATACTGGAGCCCACCAGTTGAACACCACGCAAAACCTTCCGGTCGAAGGCCATTGATGTCAACCTGTCGCCGGAAGAGAGAAACTTGCCATTGATGTAAACAAGCTTCAAAGCACTGGAAGGGTGTTTCTAAGTCAACTTCTTGGATAATGAGCTGATGTCGACAAGAAGTGACTCGTCGTAGGAGGGCCTTGATGTATCCCACATCTACGACATGAAACGAAGCAAATGATTTGTGGAGGTGAAAACGAACTGGCGACATGAGGTTCAGGAATGTTGGCCATGAAAAATGCAGGTTAAAAGTATTGCAGTGTATGAGCCTTTTGACTGGATGACTTCTCTTGAACATATCAGCGACACTGAGATGAATTGGTAGCGTTATCCCAAAAATATGGATGGTATGATAGACCAATGGTATGATGACCGATGAACGGAATAACCCAACCCAACTCAATCATGGAGATGAAGTGAAAGTGTCATGTTCAAGAGCGACTTGGTACCATAAATTCTTCAAGATTTTTTTTCCTTTTTCCCCAGTGATTGTTGACCAGTACCTCTTTATTTTTGTCAAGCTTGAGGAGGATAACATATGCTTGTTCTATAATTTGCCCTTCGGGCAAACCCGTCGCTATTTGATGTTTTAACGAGTCTAGCGACAGTGAAACTCGATCTCGTCTAGATAGACAAATTTGTCGCTATTATTTTAACGAGTTTAACGACAAGGATAACTCGGTCCTTTTCATGTTTAGAGAATTTGAAAAGAAACGAAAAGAAAACTCCATAAGTTCTTTTTCGTAAAGTAATTCGTCAGGTCCGAAAAAGGATAAAATAATACAGGAGGGATGTCTTTTCTAGTACTTTAACGAGCTGGAATGGACAAGCGCTCGACTATATTTTCATGTTTAGAGAGTCTAAAAAGAGTTTAAAGACGACTCCATTTTGAGGAACGAGTGGTGTCTAGGGTAGAAACTGGTTCCGGTGATGTTGGAACTTCTCAAAACATGTTGATTTATGTGAAGAGGTTGGCTAATAAGACCACTCATTGCAACTGTTCCTCAAAAAGGGTAAAACAACCAAGTGAAAGCGTATGATTGGCCAAAGGGATGGTGGTGATGGGATGAACACAACCAAGGCTCAAAAGGCTGATAGAATGACAATCACAAGGGTTAAAAATTGAAAATGGGTTCATTTTTAGACAAGCTTGAACCATAGGGAACTATGCTTGGATTCAGTTTCATGTTTACACAAGCTTGAAACGAAAAATTATGCTTGAGTTGGTTTGCATGCCCTCAACTTGATGAAAGGGAGAGTCTCCTGTAACCAGATGGAAGTCACTGCAATGAAGCAGGACGGTTATCCAATACCTCTTTGGCTTCGTCCAGATAGAGAAAGGTGAATGGTGTGATAGACCAATCACATAACCTACAGGGAAACTTATATTTACCATTAGGTGCATGCCCCCCAAGCTTCATTACATTCACCTAAGTAGACTACTCATGGCTATCAGGTGGATGGAATGAAGGTTCTTTTACGAGATCAAGTGAAAGACTCGACTTGGAACTTTGCTCCAGGGGACCTTGTTTCATTTTTAAATGAGCTTGACACAAGACAAGGAACTCTACTCAGATTCCTTGTTTCATTTTTTAACGAGCTTGACACAAGACAAGGAACTATGCTCATTGGCCTGTTTCATTTTTAAACGAGGTTGACACAGTAAAAGAACTGTCCTCAAGGACCTGTTTCATTTTTTAACGAGGTTGACCCAGTAAAAGAACTATCCTCAGACCTTTGTTTCATTTTTTAACGAGGTTGACACAAGACAAAGAACTATCCTCATAACTCCTTGGTTTCATTTTTTTAACGAGTTTAACACAAGACAAGGAACTATCCTCGAAGACTCTTGTTTAATTTTTTTAAATGAGGTTGACACAAGACAACGAACCATCCTCGAAGACTCTTGTTTCATTTTTTAACGAGGTTGACTGAAGACAACAAACCATCCTCGGAGACTCTTGTTTCATTTTTTAACGAGGTTGACACAAGACAATGAACTATCCTCGGAGACCCTTGGTTTCATTTTTTAACGAGGTTGACACAAGACAACGAACTATCCTCAGACTTCTTTGTTTCATTTTTTAACAAGGTTGACACAAGACAACTAACTATCCTCGGACTCCTTGTTTCTTTTTTAAACGAGGTTGACACAAGACAATGAACTATCCTCGAAGACCCTTGGTTTCATTTTTTAACGAGGTTGACACAAGACAACGAACTATCCTCGGAGACCCTTGGTTTCATTTTTTAACGAGGTTGACAAAAGACAACGAACCATCGTCGAAGACTCTTGTTTCATTTTTTAACGAGGTTGTCACAAGACAACGAACCATCCTTGGAGACTCTTGTTACATTTTTTAACGAGGTTGACACAGGAAAATGAACTATCCTCGGAGACCCTTGGTTTCATTTTTTAACGAGGTTGACACAAGACAACGAACTATCCTCGGACTCCTTGTTCAGAACTCATAAGTGGTCATGAAGGAGAGATCTGGTTCCAATTCCCCCAGTACATAATGTACAACATCATTGAATTGATCGTCAGTCGATGTAGGTATGGAACAGGTTGCCACATAATTAACCCGTGGCGGGGATGATACCATTGGTATAAAAGGACCATTTAGGGAAGATGGTTGACTAGGAGCCATATTTGGACCGGGAAATGAAAGCTGGTCAACAGTGACAATCCTGCCTTCATGCGGGAAACAAATCACTCGAAAGAGTGTTGAAACAATAGCTCCCATGTGATAAACATAGTCATGCCCAAGAAGTAAATTGTAATCTAAAGGTCCTGGGACTACCATAACGTTCAGATAAACAATTTTTCCTCCCAAAGTGATAGGTAACTGAGGAAGGATTCCTAACGGTCGACTGGTTCCTTTATTAAAGCCCAACAGATTCTGTGTAACAGGCACAAGTGGCGGTGAACCGAGCGCTTGCCAAGCAGTTGAGGAAAGGATACTCACTGATGCACCTTCATCTATAATAGTGCCAGATACAATCATTTTACAAACTTGTACTATGATCTGGAAAGGCACATAAGAAGGAAGGCGGGATCCTGCCAGTCAATTCCAATCAAAGGAAGTGACTAGACTACTTGGAGGGGGTACCGTAGAAACAGGAGAATTAACCCCTTGAGTTACGAGAACTGGAGGATTTTCCTCCTATCTTGATGGAACAGGCAGATTGCCCCCAAGCTCATTAGAATCCGAAGTAACAAAAAGAACTTGAGCGGTATCATTTTCACTCTCTTCAGAAAAGGTACGATTTGCTGAAGGTGAAATCAGGTCAACTTTTGCCTCAACCTGTTGATTTGGGTCAGGTATAGACTCATTGGATTCACTTTCAGAGAGAGTGGTTTTGACCAATGGTTGATTTTGGTTAGTCGGTTTATCAACTAGTGAAGGATTTAGGGAGAGTTTCCTGTAACCAGATGGAAGTCGCTGCGGTGAAGCAGGACGGTTATCCAACACTTTCTTGGCTTCATCCAGATAGGGGCAAAGGTGAATGGGGTGATTCCCTTCACATGGCCTACATGGAAACTTGACCTTTCCTTTCTTTCCATGAACTTTACTATCACTAGTTGATGGTGTGTCACCAACATGATCTCCATAGGTTGATGACACGGAATGATGTGAATGTGAAGACCATTCTTCTAAGATCTGAGGAATATCAGGACAATTTCGAAGAAGATGGTCTCCTGCACAAAGTTTGCATGGATATTTGACTTTGTGAGGCTTAACGGACAGATTTTCATCAGATGTTGCATTCAAAGCAATGGTTGCTTGGTTGCCCCCTTGCTGAATTGGCTTCTTCTTCTTCTTCTTCCCTTTCTTCTTCTTCTTAGCCACCTGGTTACTAGTACCAATACTTTCACCAAGTGAAGAGGAAGAGGGGGAGGGAGAAACAAACAAGGAAGAAGGAAAAGGGTCAACTTTAGGATCAACTGGAGGTTGATTTTGTCCAGTTGGAGGTGTACTCGATTGCGGAGAAATCATGACATTTTGAACCAAGGAGGTTGAAAACAACCATAATGGCAAGCCAATGGTAAATCCCGGAAGGGACAATGTAGCCATATAAGGAGCACCAATATTTTCGAAAGAAGGAAAAAGACTAGGATTCCCATCAAAAGGGATTCCTTGATCGGTGAACTCCGAATTTGTCACCATATGTTTCAACCTAAGATCAACTAAGGAATAGGGATGTTATTTGCGATCAATTAATTTTAACAACACTTTAGACGCAACTTTTCTTTTTCAGTTTTAAAGAGTCGAGAAAAAGCTAAAGATGACTCTAGTTGCCTTCGATTTTTAATGAGCTTGAAAGGACAAGTGCTCAGATGGACCTTTTCTTTTAAGGAGTCGAAAAGGAATGAAAGTGACTACTCTAGAGAATCTAGACAAAGGGTTTACCAAACCAATCGCAAAACTGCAATATACACCTTGGTGGTAAATTAAAGAGAAATTACCAAGGAATTATGTACAACAATCAATCTTCCCGAATGCTGTGTTCAGTGCATTGCGATCAATAAGGTGGTAGACTCGGTTTCCTATGGATAAAGGGTTCAAGCCTATTGTGGTCTCCCAATATATATGTGACGGTACAGGGAGCACAAGTCATGCTAGCACTTATCGTATCAAGGAGGAGGAATCACCCAACCTTCAATGAAAACGACAGCCACTAGTTTTAACGACGTTGGAACACGTCACTAGCCTAGACCTCTAGATATGTTGCGTTAAGTTCCAAAGCGTTATTAGGTTCATTGAAATTCATTTTAAAGTTGATCTTGTTTAGAGTTTGCCTTTCAATGGTTCACCGCATGATGATGATCTGAAATTCATAAGATGCAATCTACAATGATAAACAATCTTTGTTTATTTGAGCAATGAAAATCCTAGCTACTAGGGAAAGAAGATAACAATGCTTTTAAGCAAAGAGCAAAGAGCACACACTAGTGCATTTCCCTAAATCATCTTTTCGCACACAAATCATAAAATGCTAAATGCAAATGCATGTATTTGTTTTCATTTTCCGTAATGTGAAAGATGCAAAAAAGAAAACTAAATGCGGCAAAGATCTGAAATATTTCACTCAAAATGACATTTTCGATAATTTCTTCTTCAAAAGGGAAAGGAAGACTGAAAACGACACTTTCAATTTTGAATAAAAATGCGTTCGACACTTTCAATATAAACAAATCAAATCAAATACATGAAGAAAAGTTTAATTGATTATCAAGGGAAGGAAGAATTTACGACACTTCTCTTTTCGACACAAAACGACAATTACGACACTTTTTGTATCAAAGCGACAAATCGATTAAAACAACTTTTCGACAAAGGATTGTAAATGAGGAACAAATACACAAAAACATTCACTAATCCTAATGTAATTGAGGCTAATCTAAGTGATGCAAGTAAGCTTTAGTAAAGAGGCATTGTTCATATGTAGCAAAACAACCAAACAAAATTGAAAACAGGTCAAAAACCCTCAATTTCTAGATGGAAAAGAGTTCAGTCAATCATCGCACCTAGGCTTCACAGAAATTGAGATGCATCACACTTACTACACTCGGGAGGTGCTATGCATACTGAGTCACAGTGGAAGACAGTGTGATGGTCCAGGGAACGCAACTGAAATGGGTTTTGGCTCAAATGTGGAGCTGTTTTCAATGAATTAAGTTGGGTTTTGATGAACAATGATAAGCAAAGTATGATGGAAAGTCTTGATAGGTTACTGAGCTACCAAAAGGGCATCTAGATGTGCTTGCAAGTCAAATGTTTAATTCATAACTAAACCAGATATTGACTGAAGCAGCATTCATCTACTACGTAATTGTAAAGCAAGAGCAGTTCGAAAGCTACTTGGCTGGCTTCAGACTTTATCTATAGTTTATCAAATTGAACATAAAACAAACAATAACAACAAACAAACATCTGTTCATTCCCCAGTGGAGTCGCCAATTTGTTTCTGGGAAAATTAGTGTCTTGTCGAACGACTAACCCTCTAGGTTTGGCAGCTACCCTAGAAACAATAGTTTAAAGCAATTCAATGATTTTTCCTATGTATAACAGATAAGAGAAAGATAGTGGAACCAACCTGGAACTTCTGCTTAATCCCTTACTTGATCTCTCTCTCCTTTGGCAAATCCTGCAACTCCTCCCCATGCTTAACACGCTTGGAGAGTACCTGCACAAGTACAACAACAAAGAATCGTAAAGTATCATGATCTATTACAACATAAACATTACAGAATCAGATATATAATGAACAAAATGATAACATTCACAATTGCACAATCATATGGGAGAAAACTTGAAGAGATTTATTAATAGAAAGGAGAATTACAACCCAGTTGTCTGATCCAGCGCCATCCTCCCAGCTTCAATCCTTCTTCACCTCATGAAATAGCAAGATCACACCAACAAGAATACAATGCTCTCTCCTCAATTACAAACTATCAACACTTACTTGCAATTCACAAAATTCCATCCTCCTGATCTCTTGGATTGGAGATCCATTTATAGATATTTGCAAGGGTGTGAGTCATCCATGGGGTTTGATTAGTGTCATTCCACTTGTTACAGTTGGTTCCACAAGAGAGGGGAATTGAAGATGGTTTCCTAATTCCTTTGGTCATCCTTGGGCGAATTCAGAGAGGCAATTGGCACAAGAGAAGTTTCTAGAAGATTTCATGAGCAACCAACTAACAAACTGTCCCGAAAATTGGTCCATCCTTTCCCATCGCACCCTATAGAAGGCCTAAACAGTATGCATCACACCCTGACAGGGTACCAGTCAGTATGTATCACACTTTGCCAGTGGAGTAGTCAATGTGGTTCATTTTAGATAGTTTCTAGATGATTTCTGAGATGGAACTTTTGGGGAATGATGCACTCAGATGACTAAGTTCCTTTAGGTTATGAAACAACTCTTTTAGGGGTTGATGAGCCCTAATACATCGACATATAAGTTTGGGGTTGATGTGCCCAAATATGTCTATAACAATCAGTTGACCCAAACGTCAATTCTGGCCTCCACTTTCTTAACTATCCATGTCTAGACAACAGGCTTATATGCATTTGGTTTCTTATAGAATCCTAAATATTTCAAACCATCTTGCAAATCATTTTGTTGAAAAAGATGGTTTATTGTCAGTTTATTTTTCATTGTCATACTAATATTCCAATATGATACTATGGATTTCTCCTCATTGATTTGCATACAAGTCACGATCTTGAATATTTCTAATATGCAACCAACAGAGGAAATTTTCCCTACTATTCCTGAAAGGGAATGTCATCAACAAACAAGAGATGGGATATAAGAATATGCTTGAAAATATTAACACCATATAACCCGCCCTTCGATATTGTATCTTTCACCAACTTTCTTATGACATCCGAGATGATAAAAGATTAAAGGTGATAGTGGGCATCCTTGTCAAAGGCCTCTGGATGATTTAAAGAGAGGCCATGGCAAACCATTGCTAAAGATAGTGAAATTTGTGTTTGATATACACACTAAAATTTTAATTTAATAATTAAATTTATAGTTAACTTTACAATTTTCTAGGGTAGTGTCGACTCTTCATCTCTGGCATCTATTTATTGAAATATGTGGTAGACTAGTCTTTCATATATCTTTCTCATCCTGATGATGAACCATTGTTGTTGGTTCGAAACGTCGATTACAACAACAACAAAATGTGATATGAATCCAAAAATTGATTTACACAACCATAATCTAACTTATGAAACTAAGAGGGAATCCCATTTTGATCAGACATAGGCGAACGAAGATCCACCTAACTTGAACATAGGCCTTAAAATAGGTATATTTTTATGGCTATGACATGAATGTTTTTTTTTGTCTCACTCGAATGTACAATCTCTTGGGCCAACACAACAACGTTGTGTATATGCATGTCTTGCAAAAATCCAAATTATTTATCTAATATATATGAGTTGGGAACAAGTTTTGTTCTCGTAGCAATAACCTTTGATCACTTTATAGATTACATTACAACAAGAAATCAGATGGAAATCACTAAAATAATGTGGGTCTTGTTTCTTAGGGTTTAAACATTTTAAATTGGAGTTTAACACACCATGGACGCAATCACATATCTATGATTCTTTGATGACCTTAACAATGTCTTGTTTCATAAGGTCATAAAAACCTATAAAGAAATCAATAGTGAAGCCATTCGACCTCGGGCACTTGCCTTTCTGCATAGTAAATAAAGCGCATATGACTTCTACTTCCATATCTAATCATAACTAGTTTGAAATCATATTTTGAAAAAGGGTTAATACTTCCAAGGCTTTCATAATCAGATAGCCGAGGGGTTCACTAAATAAATCCTTAAAGAAACCTATGTCATCTTGAGCTGTATCTTGAAAATATGACACCATGTTCCCCTTTAGATTTTCAATCTCCCATGTAGCATTCTAATTCTTCCTCATATTTGCAAATTGATGAGAAATTTTCATATTCTCGTCGCCTTCCTTTATCCAAATGTCCCTACTCTTCATCCTCCAAAGCTCCTCTTGTCGAGCAAGTAACACCCTTTTATTATCTTCAAGAGTCTTTAGTGTGTAAAGAACCTCTTGGAAGAAAATGTCTGAGTCATTCAAACTAAAAATGTTAGCGATTTGAGATTAAACGTCTTTAAGAGAAGCTTCTTTTTATTCAATAAAAACTTTGCTCCATTCTTTAATTTTTTATTTAAGATGTTTTAGATTATTTGAGAATTGGTGCATTGAGGGTAATTCAGGATATTCTTGATGTGCTTTCAGTTTGTTTCCACTAATTTGACAAACTTTTTTTCTTTATCTATGAGGCATTAAAGTGAAAGGGAGCGATAGGCTTTTCTTTATCGACCTCATTCCTCAGGATAATCGGGCAATGATCAAATATGCCTTTGGGCTCTACTGAGGACACAAGCTCATATTTTGATTCATGATGGATTCAAATACCATGAAACGATCTAGATGCTTCAACACCACTTCATAAGAAGCTTTGAGATTGCACTAGGTAGGGGATATTTTATTAAGACATATGTCAATCATCTTGTGAAAATCCTAAAAAGGGGAAAATAAACCTTCTAGAGGGCCTGCTTAAGGACATGAAAACCAGACTTCCCAAATAGATGAAATTAAATTCATATCTCCACCTACAATTATTTTTGGGAAATCAATCCAATCTAAATTTCCAATTGCCAAAAAAGGCTTCCTATCGAAATAAGGTCCATAAATATTAATCATCGCCAAACCGATCCAAACTCTTCAAGATTGATTGACATTGAATTTCTTAAAGATGAAGTGGATAACACAGAGAAGAACAAGCTCCAAGATTTTAATAAACCGCCTAAAAGTCCTTTAACATCCAAAGTATTGAAGAACCAGTCCTTCAACCATGGTTCAATGACATGGTTGGCCTTATCGCCTGAAACTGTCATCTTCTACAATAAAATGATATCTAGATTCTATCATTTTGGGACATTTTTGAGGAATTTTTTTGGGGCGACCCTAAAACCCCAAACATTCAAGGATAGGATTTTCATTTTGAAGCCCCAAACAAGGCTTTTCTAGCTCCAAGGACCCTAATTATTGTCGATTGTTTTTCTTTTGAGATATCTTCCTTATCATGAGACCGTGCCTTAGATAAATGTGATTTTTGTCCAACCTAACCCTTAATAGGGGGGCCCTCATCTAGCCTACCCAAGGATGCCACACATAGTGATACCCTATTTCTAAACTTGAGTGCATAGTCCCTACAACTAGTCCCTTTACTACCTTTTCTAGTTGTGGGATAGGTATCCTTACTATCTTCCAAGGAGTAGGAAGATACCAAAGTATATGAAGATGTCATCGAGTATTAAAAAAATCCATAAATAGCTTGAATGGGAATAGTATTGGGAGGGATTGACCCAGGGGGATGAGGAGCATCATCAAGGACAGGTGTAGGAGAAAGAGCACTAGTCGATGACTATGGATTTTCTAAACAACAAGAAGAAGGATTAAACACAATGGAAGGAACAATGGGGAGGTCATCAATGGTTGTACCAATTGATATGCACTCCTGACATTTGGTCTTCTAGAAAAGCACTGCATCTAGTCCTTGGTCATGAGCTTCAACCACCTCAGGCTTTGTAGAAGTAGGCTTACGAATCCACACCTTTTCTTATGGCTTGTAGCCCTTAGCCCTTTCACTCATAGAAGTTGGCGATGTGTCCGACTTCTTTGCAGATGAAACACCTAAAAGGGATCCTCCAGTAATCAACTGGTTGTGTCCATAGTTTTCATCCCAAAGACACATAAACTTATGCAACCAAACCTTTCCTAAGATCCACTCCAACCATCAACCATGCACATTTACAGTCTTGTTTCGACAAACAACCCAACTCCATACTGATAAAACGCCCCAATTTATTTCCAGTTGCTTGGATTAGATCTGCGTTCCAGAAAGACATTAGAAGGACCAACAGGATGGCCTAAACCTTTTGGGTGCATATGGGCTTTGTGGATAGGTTAAAGTTGATTCTCCATTTTTGCAGTAACAATTTGGATCTACCCCATATTCAATCTTTAGATATTATCTTATCAATGTCTTCAACTTGGTTCAAAATTGTGCAAAACTAGGCCTATGGAAGAATGTGATAAGTCAAGATTTATGAAATGGTTAGCACCCAATTCTATGTGAACCAGACCTTTAAGAAGAATCATTCAACAACTTGCCTACAAAGTGTCCTACTAATGGTTTTTCCATAAACAACGAGATCTTAGAGAGCTTACTCTTATCCCCAACCATCCTTCCTTAAACAATTCGAGCCTTCAAGGGTTTTCACTTCGGCTTCCTATGTGAAACTTGTTTTAGGGGAGACGAGGCTTGAACCTCCATCGATTATTGGAACGGATGGTTGTCTAAAAAACCATAATCATCTAGAAAGAGAGGGGAATTAACCCCTTTGGAACCTATGCTCGCTCAAGTTTTGGTTGCGTCATTGTCATATGCACCTACCTTACTATGCCTAAATTGTTCATCTGACAAGAAAATGTCAGATGGATATGGGTTGTTAGGATTGTAATCCATGACAACAATTTTCATTATGGCAATATTTGGAAATATGTCAATCCAAGGTAGATTGAGCTTTAAAAATGATATGCGAGGTAAAATCTGGGAAGAGATACATTTGAAATTAGAAAACGAGAAACAAAAAACCCAAGACACCATGGTGAAAAATGTCATAGGGATTGGGACGTCGAGAAACCACTCCTGTACCCTTATGCCTCCCATCTTCCAATCTTAAAAAAAAAAATTACAAAATTTAAATATTTTTTTATAAATAAAAAAATTATCTATTTTAAAACTTCATTTTTATATTGTATTTTTTTAATGTCGAGAGGTACTCTCTGACCCATTATGAAGGAGATATTGTCCCATAACATTACATTTAAAAATAATAAAATGATACTTACATTAACAAATTAAAAAATAGTATTAACAAAAAAAAATCGATGTAAGCCATAAACAAAATACTTCAATTTCCACCTTAATTTTACATCAACTTTGTATAAAAAACAAAGGAATTAAAAGTAGAAAAAAATTGAATTACTTTTAGCAAGAGGGAGATATGTAGTTCCTTCACTACTTAATATTGAGGTGATAGATGACATGTAAAATTACTAATGATGATGATTAACATCCACTAAGACCAATTTGGTCTATTGAACCTTAAGAAAGTAAGTGATTAATTGATATTCTTTAATATTTTGTTTTTGAGATCGAAAATAAGGGAGAGAAGTGTTCCTAGATCACCATAGTTTTGCTTACTTAAATGTTGGGTTGTGTTATATTATTTCCACGACTAACCCACGTAGTGAACCGGGGGGTTAGAGGAGGGGCGGAGCCCTCCCTTCGTTGCGCCGATTGCGCAGTGGGGGGGTCACAGGGGGGGTGGTATCCCCCCTTGTCTGGGGGGATTGAGGGGGGCGGGTAGCCCCCCTCTACGGGGTTTGGGGCAGCGCCCCGGGAATTTTTTTTTTGGACCCTATATTAGGTTGGGCGAACCTACCTATGGTTTTTCAGTCCATGGTTTTGGATGCGATGGTTTTCGGTCCATGGTATTGGATGCTTCGGCATGTATAAATATGTATTGTAACATTGAAAGGAAAATAATGAAAAATCAAGCTGGTAGTCGCGGTTTTGGGATCCAGGAGAAAATCTCTGTGTATATGTGTTTTATGTGTTATGATCTCGCATTGTTTATTTTTCTGTGATTTAGAATTCGTATGTAGGTAATTTCTGTACGGGGTTAAAACCTACATTTGGTATTAGATTTGTTTTGGCTTCAAGGGGATGCCTTTGTTGTTGAGGGCTTTTGCTCGAGCCTGCGGTACCCTGTTCAGTGGGAGATCTGTGAGATCGATTCTGGTGGTGAAAGAAGATGGCGAGCAACAGAAAGATAGAGATCGAGAAGTTCAATGGTCAGAGTTTTGAGTTATGGAAACTCAAGATGGAGGATCTATTGGTGGATAAAGATCAGTGGATCGCGGTAGATCCAGGTACTAAACCAACGGGAGTGACCGATGAAGAATGGAAGAAGTTGGATTGGAAGGCGAAGAACACAATATGATTGTGTGTCTCAGATTCAGTATTGCTAAATGTATCAGGGGAAGCTACAGCGAAGGCATTGTGGGACAAGTTAGGGACTTTGTACCAATCTAAGTCTCTGGTATATAAACTGTTCCTGCGGAAAAAGCTGTATAACCTGAGGATGAAAGATGGAGACTCGGTGACAGAGCATCTGAACGCATTTAATACTGTGGTAAGTCAGTTAGCGTCTGTTGATATTAAAATTTCAGATGAAGATAAGTGCATCAGTTTGTTGTGTTCTCTACCAGATTCGTGGGATAGTCTGGTTATTGCAATAGGTAGCAATGCAACTGCTTTGCAGTTTGATGAAATAGTCTCACCCTTGCTGACAGAGGAGATGAGACGGGAAAATATGGAGAGCCAGAATGGTGATGCCTTGTATGTACGAGGACGGTCCCAGAATAGAAACAAAAATAAGTCATCGAGTGGGAGATCTAAATCTCCAGGAAAACCTGTAAAGGTGGTGTGCTGGAAATGCGGAAAGGAAGGGCACTTCAAAAGGGACTGTAAATCTAAAGCTCCTGATAAAGGAAAGGGATCTGATGATGCTCCTTCTGCAGAGGCGAAAACCACCTCAAATGAAGGTGGGGATGTGTACTTGGCTTCTTCAAGTACACAGGTAGATCATGAGGCATGGTTGATTGACTCAGGTGCATCCTTTCACTTCACTCCCCATAGAGAGTGGTTCTGCGAGTATGAGAAATACGGTGGTGGTGATGTCTTCTTAGGAGATGATAGGAAGGCTAGAATCATTGGTCGCGGAAAATTAAAGTTGAAGTTGCAAGGTGGAAGGGTTAGAACACTTCCGGGTGTTCTGCATATTCCTGCATTGGCTAGAAATTCGATTTCTGTAAGCAAGTTGGATGATGCAGGTGTAAAAACAGTGTTCGAGAAGGATACCTGCAAGATGGTTCGTGGAGCACTGGTATTGATGCGAGGAGTTCGGACTGGAACTCTGTACAAGCTGCAAGGTAGCACTGTTGTTGATGGGTGCAACAGTTCTGTGGTTCTTGAAAGTGGAGCTGAAAATCTAGTGGTCTCTGGAGAGAAGACCATGCTATGGCATCAAAGGCTTGGACATATTGGAGAGAAGGGCCTTCGAATACTTCATGGTAAAGGTATGGTAGAAGGTATGAGTAATAGCTCTCTAGATTTTGATTTCTGTGAAATTGTGTATATGGGAAGCAGAATCGGGTGAGTTTCCCCTCTGGTGCTAAGAGGGCGAAACAGATATTAGAGCTTGTGCACATTGATGTGTTTGGACCTGTGAGAGTTCCATCACTGGGTAAGTCTGTGTACTACGTATCATTTATATATGACTTCTCAAGGAATACATGGATATATTTCCTTAAGAAGAAATCTGAAGTCTTTGATAGGTTTAAAGAATTTAAGGCTCTGGTGGAAAATCAGACAGAGAAGAAGATAAAGGTGCTGAGGACAGATAATGGTGGAGAGTTTTGCAGCAAGGAATTTGAAGAATTCTGTAAGAAGTGTGGTATAGCACGGCAGAAGACTACTCCATATACACCTCAGCAAAATGGAGTCGCAGAAAGAATGAACAAGACGTTGATGGAAAGGGCAAGAAGGATGCTCAGTTGTGCTGGGTTAGGACAGGAATTCTGAGCAGAGGCGGTGGATACTGCATGTTACTTGGTCAACAGGTCACCTTCATCAGCGTTGGAGGATAAGACTCCACAAGAAGTATGGACTGGTAAGAAACCCTCTCTTTCACATCTGAGGGTATTTGGATGTGATGCATATGTACATGTTCCAAAGGAGAAACAAACCAAGTTGGATAGTAAATCTGAAAAGTGCATCTTTATTGGGTATAAGGATGGTTTAAAGGGTTATAAGCTTTGGAACCCAATAACAAGGAAGGTTGTGTACAGTCGAGATGTGGTGTTCAGAGAGGTGAAAGATGTTATTAAACATGAAGTCCAACCAAAGGAACATGAGAAGATAGAGTTTGAGCTAAATGAGGAAGAATCAGACTCTGCAGCAGAGGAGGAATCAAAAGATGAAGAGCCACAAACTCTGGCTGTGAGAAGATCAGTTCGAGAAAGAAGGCAACCAGAAAGGTATAGTCCTTCTGCTTTCTGTTCAAATTTTGCTTTGTCTATTACTGATGATGATCCCAGAACTGTGAAGGAAGCAGTAGATTCAGAGGATGGAAAACTCTGGAAAGAGGCCATGGTTGATGAAATGGCATCTTTGCACAAAAATGAGGCTTGGGATCTAGTGGAGTTTCCGACTGGAAGGAAACCCATTGGCAGCAAATGGGTGTTCAAAAAGAAGACAAATGCAGAAGGGAAGGTGGAGAAATACAAAGCTCGGTTGGTAGCAAAAGGATATTCCCAAGTGCCGGGAATTGATTTTGGTGATATTTTTTCTCCTATTGCCAAGGTAACTTCTATTAGATTACTTTTATATGTTGCTGCTGCTTTTGATTTTGAGGTAGAACAAATGGATGTGAAGACAAAATTTCTTCACGGGGATTTGGAAGAGGAAATCTACATGAAGCAACCTGAAGGCTTTGCGGTGAAGAGTAAGAAATAACTGGTATGCAAGTTAAAGAAGTCTCTGTATGGGTTAAAACAGTCACCAAGGATGTGGTATCAGAAATTTGATACATTTATACGGGGACTTGGCTTCACCAGAAGCAAAGCAGATCACTGTGTGTATTTTAAATTGATTGGTGACCATGTTATTTATCTCGTCTTGTATGTGGATGATATGTTGTTGGTTGGAAATGACAAAGAAATTATCCAGGATTTGAAGACCCAATTGTCCTCCAAATTCGACATGAAAGATCTTGGTGCTGCAAACTATATTTGGGCATGGAAATTAAAAGAGATTGGGCAAAGAGGAAGCTTTGGTTAAACTAGAGGAAGTATGTCGAGACAATACTGCAGAGGTTTAATATGCAGGATAGTAAACCGGTGAAGGTTCCTATTCCTGTAGGTGTGAGGTTATCTGCTGAACAGTGTCCCAAGACACAAGAAGAGGAAGAGGACATGTCCCGTGTTCCATATGCGAGTGCAGTCAGTAGCCTGATGTATGCAATGGTCTGTACTAGACTAGACATTGCACATGCAGTGGAAGTATTGAGCAGGTTTATGTCAAAACCAGGGAAGGAGCACTGGACAGCAGTGAAGAGGGTTTTCAGGTATTTGCGTGGCACTAGTGATTATGGTTTGTGCTACCAAGGAAGACCAAGATTGGACAGAGTGTGGATATTCGTGGCTTTGTTGATGCAGACTGGGCTGGAGATCTGGATCAAAGAAGATCTACAAGTGGGTATGTGTTTAACCTATTTGGAGGTGCAGTCAGTTGGATGATTAAGAAACAATCCGTAGTGGCACTATCAACTACAGAGGCAGAATACATGGCAGCCACTCATGCAAGCAAGGAAGCAATTTTGTTGCAAAGATTGTGTTCAAGTATGGGGTTAGTACAGGGAGCTATAAGAATAGACTGTGACAGCCAAAGTGCAATTTTCTTGGCAAAGAACCCTGCTTATCATTCAAAGACAAAGCACATTGATGTTCAGTATCACTTTGTGAGGGATATGATAGAAGACAAAAAGGTGTTGTTGGTAAAGGTGGACACTTTGAAGAATACTGCAGATGCATTGACAAAATCTGTGAGCTCTGAGAAGTTCTCTTGGTGTAGAGAAACAATGGGCATTTTCAGGGCTGGAAAAATGACTAAGCTCTCCTGTGGAAAGAAAACAACAAGTGGGGGATTGTTGGGTTGTGTTATGTTCTTTCCACGACTAACCCACGTAGTGAATCGGGGGGTTAGAGGGGGGGCGGAGCCCCCCCTTCGTTGCGCCGATTGCGCAGCGGGCCCCTGTCCGGGGGGTTTGAGCGGGGCGGGTAGCCCCCCTCTACGGGGTCCGAGGCAGCGCCCCGGGAATTTTTTTTTTGGACCCTATATTAGGTTGGGCGAACCTACCTATGGTTTTTCGGTCCATGGTTTTGGATGCAATGGTTTTCGGTCCATGGTATTGGATGCTTCGGCATGTATAAATATGTATTGTAACATTGAAAGGAAAATAATGAAAAATCAAGCTGGTAGTCCCGGTTTTGGGATCCAGGAGAAAATCTCTGTGTATATGTGTTTTATGTGTTATGCTCTCGCATTGTTTATTTTTCTGTGATTTAGAATTCGTATGCAGGTAATTTCTGTACGGGGTTAAAACCTACATTAACAAGTCAAGAAGGTTGGTAGTGTGGTAAATATTTTGGAAATGAGAACAGATGTGAGTAATAGCTCAATAATCCCAGAGAGTGTTTTTCATATTCAACCCTCTTAGTATCACAAAGGTGACAGACTATTTCGTCCCAAGGTGTTTTGGGAATTGACCAATGCCCAATTTCACTTTGAAGCTCATGAGAATTAGTTATTATCTTAGGAATGCTAATTTTCTTCTTAGCACTAGTCAAGGCAAAAAGATAATTATGGTTAGCAAGATTGGGGTTGATCTCCTCCTTAAAATACCTTAGTTTCCTTTTTCTTTCTAACACCTCATCATCCCACAACTTATCTTAAATTTGGAAGTAATAATATTTTTAATATTATCCTTATTCTCCAAGATCATCTCCTCCTTTTCCCCCCAATGGTCTAGCCAAGACTGGGCATCCTTATGTTGCCCTCACTTGAGACAAAGGTGGGGGTTTCAACTAGAGTTAGAAGCAATTTTGGGGAACCTCCTGCCTTCCATGTTGTCAAGTTTTTTCTTTACATGAGACACCTAATCATAACCATGATTTCAATGGGGGGAAATGCTAGCTTCAATCAAGACGATAGGGTAAGGAGTATCTCCTTTAATCATGGGGTTGTAGGTTATAAATTGTTTTTGCATAAGCTCAATCTTCCTCTATGATTATCTAGATATACTGCAACTCCAAACCTCACATCCATATAAAAATAACAGGGGTGACGATAATCTCAAAGAGAAACTTTTTTTTTACTCCATACCCAAAGATCTGTCAACTTAGAATTGTTTTCAAGGCCATAATAATCTTTTCAACCTCATATTATCCTTTTCTCAATGCTATAATTCTAGTTGAGCTGATGATGAATATCAATACCCAAATATTTGTATGAAGGTACTTTTGACAAGCAGTGGTTATCGTAAATGAAATTATCATAGTTGATCTTTTTGGATTTAATTATCATGACTTTAGTCTTGTCGATATTAAAAATCATACCCATTTTGAAGCAGCGAGCATGGAAGATTCTAAGCTGCTTGTTGAGATCATCATGGCTTTTGGCTAGAAGAAAGATGTTGTCAGCATAAAGGAGAAGATTAGTGGCAATACCAGTGAACTTGGGGCCATCGCATCCTACAACTTTCAAACACTCTTTTAGCTTATCAATGTACATGCCAAAAATGGTAGGAGATAGGGGACACCCTTGCTTAAATTTGATATTGCATTTAATTTCTTTAGACCAATCCTCAATGGTCCTAAACTTGGAAATAACATTCTTGTATAGCCTAGTCACAACAATGCTCAACTTGAGAGGAGCCATTATCTCTTCAAGTCTCTGCCATAACTTATACCAAGGAACTGTGCCAAAAGCTTTTCTAAAGTCAACAAAACAAAAGAAGGGATCAATTTTAATGTTTGTGACATTCCTTTGCAATGATATTAGAAGTAACAAGATGAACTATAGTTAAGTGATGTCTTCTAAAACCAATTTTCCTTTTAGTTCTTTTACCATGGCTTTCAAGCCAAAGGCTAATCTTCTTTTCCAAAATGAGCCCAAACAATTTTGGCTAAAATGTGGCTAATCATAATGGTCTTGTAGTTAGAGGGGATGCTTTTATTGTTGATTTTTCTACAAGTTGCATAGTAGAAACCAATCTTATGATCTGATAATTACTACCTAATGATCTTCAACCAATTCATCTCACGTTGCTAATATCATTGAGCAATTATACACAAAAATCTCAAAAGTAAATGCAAAAAAATAAATAAAGATCATAAAGAGACAACCATGCACAATAGAGACAAAAAATTTACCCTCAGAAACCCAACCTTGGAAGAAAACCCAACGACCTTTATTCTATAAATATTTATTCTTCAACAAGGTTTACAAATCAATATTTTGTCTAGAACTCTATGCCAATACCCAAGTTAAAATACCAAAATATCTAGTCAAACTCCAACAAGTCAAGGCTGGTCAAACTGCCCAAAATAATAAAAAATTGACGTTGGTCAAACAACCCAAAAGTTGTGGTTAAACCAACTTGGTCAAACTCGGACCCGCAGTCAACTATGTAGTCAAATTCGGCTCTGCAGCTCCTACGATCAACTGCAATCAACTGCGACTCTTGCAGGTCAGTCAACTGCGATCAAATTCGACTCCTGTAGTTTGGTCAAATGTGGTCAACCTTCCCTCCTTCAACTTGGTTAAAGTTAATTCAATTTGGTGTCCTTTTGTCACACATGTTGCTACTCTATAATAGAGACGATGTGATGATGAATGATCAAAATGAAGTGTCACATCTTGTATATATACATGTCGAACGAGTTGAGTTTTGACCAAGGGACACACCCTTTCATAGTGGGCCTGACTTGTCCTTTTCAAGCCTACATGATGCCAAAAAAAAATCAGTTTATTTTAATTTTCACAATTATTCTAGGCTGACTTAGGTGACCTCCTGGCATGCAGAACCGATCCTACACAAAAATCAACACTCCTTCTTAGCGAAGGAGGTATTCTCCTTAGCTGCAACAGATTTCCACCTAGTTTAAATTTCTCCTTCATAAGAAAAGTTTATGAGCTTGTTATGTTGATGCATGTCTATAGATAACTCCATCCTAGAGTAAGAAATGTAAGTATCATGGGCCATTCACCCTTGGGAAAATTAGCATGGCCCAACCGAGTCCTTCTAGCTTCTCAAGTGAATTTCATTTATCTCCTCTGGTCAAATCAACATGACCCAACTAGGTCCTTATGACTTCCCAAGAGAAGATCATCTATCTCCTTTGGTTAAATCATCATGACCCAACCAAGTCCTGGCTTCTTAAGAGAAGATCTACCCTTGGATCATTCACCCCTGGCCAAATGGCCCGACCAAGGTCCTTTATGGCTTTTCAAGTGAATTTCATCCATCTCCTCTGGTCAAATCAACATGGCAGAGCCAAATCCTTTTGGATTTTTAGGAGAAGATTTGTCCAATCTACTATTTCCCTGGGTTATTCACCTTTGGTCAAATCAACATGATCCAACCAAGTCCTTCTGGCTTCTCAAGTGAATGTATCCATCTCCTCTAATCAAATTAGCATGACCTAGTCAAGTCATTTTAGCATCTTAGGAGATGGTATGCCCGATCTTGCAAAGACATCAACACTTCCTCTCAATGAGGGAGACATTCTACATTACGCCAAGCTTGTCTCTTAAGTATACAAATTTCACTTTAGACAAAGGCTTTGTGAAAATGCCCGTAAGTCACTCATCTATGGATATGAACTAGAGCTCCACTACTCCTCTCTATGCCATGTCTTAGATCAAGTGATATTTGATATTAATATGCTTCAACCTGTCATGAAAAAATGGATTCTTAGAAATCTTGCCATAACTTTAATTATCACAAATTATCAAGGTCGATCAAGCTCTTGATCAATTAGCCTTGCAAGTAGCTTTTTAAGCCACACTACTTCCTGACTTGCAATGCTAGTTGTGATATACCTTGCATCTGTTGTATTGAGTGCGACAAAAGTTTGCTTCTTTCTAAATTAGGAAATCATAGTTGATCCCAAGCTGAAGCAACACCCCAAGGTGCTCTTTTTGTCCTTTGCACTCTTTACCCACTGAATTCATATATCCCTGCAACCTCACCTCACCACCTAAGACATATCTCAAACCATATCCAATTGTACCACATAGGTACCTCAACACATGCTTTGCTGCAACCCAATGTATTTGCGTTGACTCGACCATATACTCACTCAGGGTGTTCACTGCAAAGAAAATATTCGACCTAGTGTTAACCAAGTACATCAAGGATATGATCAATGACCTGTACATTATGGGATACACCTAATATGAATCTAAAGCATAATCACTCAACTTCTTTAGATTGGTCTTCATAGGTGTAGTCATGGACTTGCAGTCCATCATTTCAAATCTAACCTGAACAATATACTTCCCTTGTTCATGGAAGATCTCATAAGGTCTTTGCCACACCTCCAATCCTAAGAAAAATAGTACATCAGGCCAATATCCTTCATCTCAAACTCTGAGGCCAACTCTCTGTGACATTGAATTTGGTCTTCCTATGGTAATATGGCCTTATACCTCTATCACAGAAGCAAATCCTCTTGCCATTGCTACTCCCTTTGTCTTGTAAGCAAGTCCTTTTACCACTGCTACTTCCTCCATCACATAGGCAAGTCCTTCTATCATTGTTGCTTCCTCCGTCATAGAAGCATACTTCGTTGTCTAACATGGTCCCTTCATAAAAGCCATACTTCTCCTAGAGACCTCCTGTCTTTAAGTCTCTAGTCTAACAATCTCAATTCATGACATCTTCTTGGAAGGATGCCCCTTCCGCTTTTCTTGACTATCTGCTGGAAACTCTTCGATCATTTGGTGCGGTCCTAGATGTCCTTACAATTTGTTCAATCCCAAGAAACTGACCATCTACCAACTGGAGCAAAAATATTCTTATAGTCCCCTCCCTCTTTCTGGGAGAACCCTCTTGTCACAAACCTTGCTTGGTAATTCTCGATGTTGCCATGTACTACATGAATCATTACATTGGCAGTCCCTAAAATTCTCCCTTTCTACAAAAAACTCCACTCAGGAGGCCATAGAAGAAAAAAAATATAACCAAGCAAAAAATACAAAGAAAAGAGGCTAAACTAAAAAAAACACAATAGTAATAATCAAGGAAAAAATATGAAGTACTTATGTCTTGATTAAGGGAGAATTTGTTGAGGATTGTAGGGAATTGTCAATTCTCTCTTGATCCTAGCAGAAATCAATGAAGTCCATCTTCAATCTCATCAAGCTTGGATTCCTTTGTCTCCTTCCGCGGTGGATACTCATTGTTATCATCATCAACATTGACCATTTGTGCATGATGCTTTCTCTCCCTTTTCTTCTCGGCACACTAGGAGGCATAGTGTCCAAAATCATGACAAATGAAGCACTTGAACTTTGTCATATCCTTCTTCTTCTCCTCCTTGGGAACCAATGGTTAGGTTGGTTGTCCTAATACTTTGTTTAGTCCTCCCTCTCGAACACCAATCGCTCCTACTGAGTCTATGCCCGAGCCTTTAGGCCATACAAGAACCTACCCATCTACAAATGCAAATCTATAGCCTTTATTCTCTAGCTTTGAATTAGAGATTAGATTCTTCTTCAAACCTGGTACAAACAATACATCACTCATATGTATAAAATCTCCGAACTCCAACTAAAGTGGGGCTGTCCCAACTCCTTTCGCAACATACTTGACATTGTCTCCTAGTTCCACTTCCCACGCTGAATCCATCTCTGTCAAATCTAAGAGAGAATTTTGAAAACCAATCATGTGCCTAGAAGCACAATTGTCTACCAACTAGACATTATTTATGTTGGTAATAGTGTTTGAAATAGTGGAAAAAAAAACTTTTCCTCAACTCCCTATGGTTGTATAATAGCTCCCTTCTAAATATTTGTAACATTCTCTTCCATTCCGATACTTGGCACCAATTGGTAAGAGATCTAACAACCCATTCAAGCTATTGAACACATGTCTCCTGGGTTGAATTCAATGGCTTCTCTTTCAATAAGGCTTTGAAACCATGTTGAATTTTCTATAATATGCATAGTAAAAACTAATCTTCTAAAATGATAATTACTATCTAACGATCTTCAACCAATTTATCTCATGTCACTCATATCATTGAGCAATTATACACAGAAAAACCTCAATAGTAAATGCAATGGAAACGATAAACATCATAAAGAGATAACCATCCACAATAGAGGCAACAAATTTACCCTAAGAAACCCTACCTTGGAGAAAACCCAACAACTTTTCTTCTAGCACAAATTATTCTTCAAAAAGGTTTACAAATCAATAATTTGTTTGGAAATTTATGCAAATACCCAAGTAAAAATACTAGACAAATCTGGTCAAACTTTAGCAAGTCAAGGTTGGTCAAACTGCCTAAAATAATCAGAAGTCAACACTAGTCAAACTACCCAAAATCTGTAGTCAAATAAGTGTGGTCAAACTTGGACTTGCAGTCAGCTTTGTGATCAAATTCGACCCTGCAACTCTTGCGGTTAACTTCAATTCTTGCAGCTTGGTCAACTACGATCAAACTCAACTTCTACAGTTTGGTCAACTACAGTCAAACTCGACTATTGTAGTTCAGTCAATTGTGGTCAACCTTCCCTCCTTCAACTCGGTCAAAGTCAAGTCAATTTGTCCTCCTTTTGTCACACATGCTACTGCTCTAGAATAGAGACAATGTGATGATGAATGATCAAAATGAAGAGTCACATTATGTATATATACAAGTTGAATGGGTTGATTTTTGACCAAAGGACACACCCTTTCATGGTGGGGCCAACTTGTCCTTTTTGAGCCTACATGATACCCAAGTAATATAAAAATTTTATTCTAATTTTCACAATTCTTCTAGGTCAACTCGGGTGACCTCTTGGCATGTGGGAATACCTCCCAATGCTAGACTAAAATCAACACTTATCCCCACTTTTAAAGATAGGCACAATAAGGCTTTGCATCCGAGGCTTAGGGAAGTCATATTTCACTACCAAATTGAGGAGTTTGTGTATATGAGGGATGAGGATAAACCATTCCATTTTAAAAATTTTAGCTTGGTAGCCTACAATATCTTAGCTTTTCCATTAGCGTGTTGCTTAATCCCGAACTCCACGTCTTCCAAAGAAAAGATATCCTTTTGTACAAGAGTGTTTAAGATGTTTCTAGTGGTGTCTAGGGAATCATAAGATCCTTAAGATAGATATCCCAATTCTTTAAGGGGATCAAATTATTTTCTTTCGTTTCACAAAAAAGAATTTTCCTCTAAAACTTTCCATGCTCAACTTTATAAATACGAAGAAGATGCTCTTGCCTCCTCTTTATATAGGACCTTTTCTTCCTTTTGATAAGAGCTTTGTACATAATTATTTTTTCAGGCTTTAATGGTTTCGTTAGGAGCATCTCTAATCACTTTCCTAGCAATTTTACACTCATTATCATACCAAGGGTTAGAAGTTATATTTTCTTTTTATAAGATGCCCCAGTTAAGAACTTGTTAGTGGAAAGGGTTGTAGTAAAATTGTGGTAGATGTGATCAATGTTATCATTATACGTCAATAAAATTAAATCCTTTAAGAATAGATCCATTTCACTTATGTCAAAACGAACGTGCCTTTCACTCTCACAATTATTTTGCATGTAGTTGGTGTGCATGTCAAGGTTTAGAGTTAAGGTTAGAGGTTTGTGGTAAGAATCTGACTCGTGGATATTTAGGAGGTCAAAATTTATAATACGGTTGAGAACATGGGTATCAAATATCACATAATCCACAACACTTTTGCCAAGCCCATGAATACAAGTCATCTGGCTAGATGTTGGCCACTTATTAATTCCATTACAAATTATCATGTCTTGGGAACTACAAAGCTTGATTAGCTCGGTACCACATAAGTTCTCGATTATGTCTTTAGAATTTCTTTCGAATCTACTAGCTAGGTTAAATTCCTCATCTAACCAGAGGGGATTAAGGTGAGAGTTATTACTTAGAAGAGTATCTTGGTTGGTAATAGTTCTAGCATTGAAGTCCCTTAACAAAAGGATATTACCTTCATTCCTTGGACTATGAATATCATATTCTAAGGTATTGAAGGGGCAGTTCTTATCGAGGTTATTTTCTTATAGGAGGTAGAGTTCATAAGAGTAAAATAACAAATTGCGAGGTAAATTCTATTGGTGTTAAGAGTGAAAAAATTCGATCCAAATGTACCGATTTAGGGGGTCAATCTTATGGAGCTGAATGTGAGAAGAAATATTATTTTTTATATAACAAGCTATTCCACCAAAACCTTTACGGGAGGATTTCTTGTTCCAAGCTAACCATAGAATGAGTCCATCTATGTGGGGGAACCTAGATTCATTATGCTCCCAAGTTTCAACTAACAAAATAATATCAATATCTTTAGATTTAGTTACCGGAGAATCCATAGTAAAAACCATTTTTCGTCAACATTTCAAATCCCAACCGGGATCCATCATCAGTTCCTTTTGAATGTTGATAGTAGAAGAGCTTAAATAAGGTATTTAAATAGTTATGAGGAGAGAAGGATGAGATGAATGTCGGCCTTTTCAAATAATATTAATTTTGATTAATATTAATGCAATAGTAATAATATTATTAATTATAAATTAGGGTGTGAAATATTTATTATATATTTTTAATATATATTAGTATTTAATGAATACAATATTTAATATTAAATTTTAAATTATATTAGTATAGATTAATAATTAATATATTAGAATTAATTAATAAAAAATCAATATTATAATTAATTAATTAATAATTAATAATTAATATTGATAATTAAAATCAAAACATAATAATCGATATTAATAATTAAAATGGTAATCATAATAATTAGTAATATTGATTAATTATTAATATTAATTAATTAATATTAATATTAATTTCTAATTAGTAATATTGATTATGAATATTGATCAATTATTAATATTAATCAATATTAATTAATTAATTATTAATATTAATCCATATTAATTAATTAATTATTAATATTAATCAATATTAATTAATTAATTATTAATATTAATCAATATTAATTAATTAATTATTAATATAAATGATTAATTATTAATTAATAATTGATAATTAATAATTGATAATTAATAATTAATAATTAATATTGATAATTGATAATTAATATCAAGAACAAATAATTAATATTATAATCATTATTGTAAATGTTGTAATTAAATACCTAATAATTATTATTATTATCATACTTAAATTATTATAGTAATGCTACTAACTCCTAACAATTTTAGATTAGGAGAGGGATATCTACCCCTAGATTGCTATACCTGAGATGTATTGGTGATCTTAATTTCTCTGATTAAGGGAAGCCAGCTTCCACTAATCTCAATACCATTGTCTCTGTTGAGATTATGTGGATGTTTGATAATTTCAAGAGCTTCTCTAATCTTTCGCCTATGATGTTGTTCTTCCCTTGCGACAATTGAGGCGTTTTCCAAGCAGACATGGTGCTTAGTTTTTGAGGAATGTTCTACCAAGGCCGAAGTACGAGACCTTTCATTCCTAATATTAGCGCCATGTTCCTTGAGTCTTGTCTGCAAGGAGCGACCTATTTCACCAATATAACTTTTCCCACAAGAACAATTTATTTTATAGACTCCCTTAAGTTGATTTCTATCAATATTATCTTTGACAGACCTCATACCTTGCCTAATAGTTCCAAGTGCTGAGAATTGCGTGATTATGTTTTTCTTCCTTAGGATTTTAGCAATCTTATTAGTTACTCCTTGAATATAAGGTAGAAATACCCTACCATACTGAGGTTGGTCTAGAGCCTTAGGTTCATGAGATAACACCCTTCTTTCAACTTTCTCTATTGCTATTTTAATTTCTTTTTCTTTGTAGCCTATACTCTTAAAGGTTGAAACTAAATGCTCCTTTTCTTCATTCTGATGCTTAGGGTCAGAATCCAACTTAACATAGGAACTTTACACCATAGAAAACCACAACAATTCCAAAAGAGGATATGGAGTGTTCCTAATTGCCATTTACCACTCTTATTTTGGTCTCTATCTCCAATAATAATTTTCCTATTTCTAATGATTGCCCATTTGCTTTCTTTTCTTGCTTCCTTTACGTTTTAAACATCTTTCCTTAGTTCAGCTTGGTCTTTTGGAATAAGATCCCCATTTATAAAGATTCCTGACCTTTTTAGGCCTGGAGATTTATTAAGTATATACAATTTATGGTCATTATAACTTCCCTTAATGCGGATCAATTTATGTTTATGCTCAAGTATCTCTCCCACCCTTTTCGCTTCTATTAGATAAGTTGTTTGAATTTGTGACTTAGTTTTTAGTTGTTCTTTCACTATTTCTAATGTGTCCTTGTCGTTTTGCTTTTTTATACTAGCAATTATAAGCTTCAAGGCTCTTTTGTGGTGCTTATCATCTAATTCAATTAGTTTATTCATTTCCTCTTTTATGGGTTTGATATCTAGTTTATTCTTTGTGCTACTTAGGGCCGAATTATTATTTAGTTTTTCTTTTAATTCTTTAATCTCGTCTCTCAAGGTGCAATTTTCTTCAACCATTGATTGTTTTTTGTGTTCTATTTCTTGCATCCTATCTTTCATTCCTTGGAGTTCAATCTCGAGTGCTATCATTTTATTTTCTAATGATTTGTAGCTATTGTCAAGCCTTGTGGATATTTCTAGCTTATGTTCCATAAGCCTTGTAGATAATTCGAATGTATGCTCTATAAGCATTGTAGATAATTCTAGTTTATGTTCCCTTTCTCTTTCTTCTCTTCGCTTTTCTAAAGAGTCAATATGATCATAAAGACTCTCTAGGGTGATTTTGCTTAGCCTCCCTTTGCTAGATGGAGGCTTAGAAATATGGGAAGAAGTACTCATAATTTTAACAAATAGAACTTAGTAGAAAAAGAAAGAATAGGTAAAAAGAAATTATGCACTTGGGATATTTGTGGAAAAAAATTCACCCTAGCCCTGAGTATTAGCTGAGGAGCCACATATTAAATTCTCCAAGAAGCCGCAGAGATATAGAGAAGCCACAAAGCATTAAGGAGTATTCACCACTGAGTCGCAGAGACAAGGCTTGATACCATATACGAGGCACAATGATAATATCACTACACCACAAAGCCACATAGTTTATATCACGACACCATAAATAGGGTTCACCATTGACCCATAAAGACAAGGCTTGATGTCATATACAAGCCTAAGAGATTATTAGACCATATATCGACCCTCTCTAAGATCATTGTCTTTGCACCAATATAAAACATTTAAAGTATATGAGCCAAAGAGATGATCAAACCATATACCAACTCTCGCTAAAATTACTAACTCCACAACAATATAAAACATTTAAAGTATACCATCCACAAATCTTTACACAAAGTATACCAAAGCTTTGGAGATACAATTTATGTACAAAAGCTACATAAATATTATACTTTTAATAAAATAATGAAAATTATTTAAAAATTATTAAATAAAAATTAATAGTTAAAATGATATTTTCTTTATAAAATAAAATTGTTTTTAATTAATAAATTATATTTTTGAAGAATTCTTCGGCGAAAATCATATGGAGAAATTTTTGTCGAGTGGATATTCTGCCCTATCTATTTAAAGTGCATAGCCAGATCTACTCATTCAACTTGTTTTGATGATGAACCACACTGGTTGGTTCGAAACGTGTCGACAAAAATTTCTCCATGTGATTTTCGCCAAAGAATTCTTCAAAAATTTGATATAGATCACAAAAGTCTCAATTCAATAATAAATTGTAATTTAATTATTAAATATAACTTATATATTGAGATGATTTTCCCTTTGAATAAAACAAAGCAACTTTACTAATATATTTGTTATAATTTTTTTTTACTAAAATGTATATCTAATGAATGTTTACCAATATTTTTAACATACCAATATTTTTAACATAGTTTGTTTTGCAAAAAATTAAATGTAGACTAACCACAATAAACTGCAACAATCTACCTCTATACCACATCCTTACCAACCATGTAAATAACTTTTCTTAACAAACCTCATAAAACCACACCTAACCATGGATTGTGAGCCCGCACTAATTACTTCGGTTTGCCTGCTCAGGAATTTTAAGAACCACTTACAAATTCTCATGCAACCTCAGGATTTCAAAGTCGGTTATGGCAATGGAGATGAAGAGGCGCTTCTTTTTATAAGGAGCCCACCTGCCTCCTCCAGTGCAGTAAAGAAACGTTATATATACCACATCTCTTTCCACCTGCCAAAAGATATATACCACATCTCTTTCCACCTGCCAAAAGTCTTCTGAATAGCCACAAGCCATGATGGGAGGCCATGTGGAAAGAAACCCAAGTGTTCGTTTTTGCCGTTCAACCTTCGATAAAGAGGAAAAGGAGGAAGAAGAAGCGGCTCGTTCCTGTGCATTGCTCGCAGATTACATTGGGAGCAACTGTTAATCGTTGCTGTTAAAGGTAACGAATTACAATTTCATTAAATTTTGAAACTAGTTAAAAAAGCTTGTAAAAATCTGTTACTAGTTACTGTTGTACGATGGACTACAGTCTTATCATTACACTACTTTGATTATCCGATCCTCTATTGAAGTTGCAGTTGCACTCTCCCTACAAGTTGGATTCCATTTTATAAATCTGTGCGAACTGGTGCCATCTTCCTTTTGTGCTTTGCATTCTTATCTGTCATCTCGACTTCACTTCTTTAACAACTCTAATTCACGATTCACCTCGCTCAGTGGTTGGATCAAGGGCGGTGGGAGCGAGTGGAGTATGCGAAGCGAGCACTAAGGTTGGTTTATAGATCTCCCGGGAAGAGGTGTTCTTGTCCTTAACTATGCTTTGAATATGTATCTGGAACTTGCTATAAGCTATAGGTCTCCCCCCTGCCACAACAAAAGGCTTTTGGCTCTCTCATGTGTATGTCCTCTTATACTTGAAATTTGGATTAGGTTTTGAATTATAAGCAAGTGTTTTAAAACGAAGTAACAACGAGAGCGCAAATTGCTGTAATTGCTTCGGGTGCAAAACATTGGGTTATTGTTTCAGAATCCCAAGGAATGGCATAAAGTTCTAGTTCTAGTATTCGATTAGCTGCACAAGCATGGGTTGACCTTTATAGTACTGTTTGATAGCGTTGTCAAAACTCAGGGTTGAGAGGTAACTTCATGCTTATTAAGCACCCACAGCCATTGTGAGGTTTGGGAGGAATCAACCAGCAACTTGCGAATTTGGATCATTTTGGTCTTTTGATCGGGATACCTCTAACGCACCTGTCCAAAGGGAGCTTACAAAGTTGTTTAAGGGAGTGGTGAATCGTTAAAAGTTAAAACCTATTATTTTGCCTCTTCCTTGAAGAAAAGGCATGCCTACCTATGCAGACATGAGATATGATGATCTGGGAATATGACAATGTAATTGCATCAATCCTCAACTGTGGGTGTATTCATTATTATTACTTTGCTGTATATTCAGTTGTCATCTAATGTCATAACTGTTGTGAAGAGTTCACATTCATTTATTCTTAGAAGCTTCAAAAAACTTCCGATCAAATGGCCCAACTCTCTCTATGTTACTGGTTTCACTTAACACTTTTCATAACTCAGAATTCGATCTTTTCTGCCAGTATAAATCTTCTAATACAAACAATATGGACAATAATACGAGAGGTGCCCGGACTCTATGGATTTCTGAATGTTTATCAATGACCACAAAAAGAGGGATGTTCAGAAATGTTATTTGAGTGGCCAAATACAAAAATTTAAGAACTGTAACTTAGATGAGCTGGACCGAAACAAGGAAGGATAAATCCTCAGGTAAAGTTGTAGCTTGTCCTTGAAATGACCTCCCCAATCTTCAAATATTGCAGGTCCTTTGAGTTTATTATGTTTATGGTTGCAATGCCTGCCTATGGTTGCTGGAGCTTGCCACAGCCGAAATGGAGCCCCTGCATCATTCTTACTATCTACGTAGAGCAAGTTTCTCAACATGTCCTAGATAGATTTCGAAATATAGATCGGATTTTCTCAAATTTTCTAATAGTTTTTGAAGTTCATCTATTGTTTCTTTGGCCAAGATGTGAACATACATCCTGCTCAATATAAAGTCAGGTCTTTCATTGTTTTTAGGATGTTGACTAAGATAAGATTATAATTATTAAGGTAAGAAGCAGCCAAGATTTTATTCTTTAGGTCGTTGCACTGTTGAAGCCATCTATTTTAGAATGATAGATCTGTCTACTTATCATTATTGCCATTAAACAGCAGGCTTTAACCTCATATGACCAAGGCAAATTACTTCCCATAACTATTCAATCACTGTTATTGTTGAAACATGACCATATGGTTGGTTGGTCAATCCAGAAAAACTTTGAATTTGAATTTGTTGAATTTTATATCATCATCAGAGCCCAGCTTAATATAATGTTGTAAAACAGACTCACTGAAATAGACCAACAATAATTCTTTCTTTGTTGAATATAAATCTGCCTAACTAGAAAATAGCATCGCAACATGAAATTAAAGTATGGCAGACCATTCAAGAGGCTTAAGCTCCACTAATTGTCCACTGGGAGGACTGATCTAGGATACACTAGTTTATGCCTATGGAAAATATACTTATTTTATCGATCTGCCTATAAATTTATATAAGAATTTAATCCAGATTTCTAAAAGGGTGCTTAGCTGGTTATATCAGCCCTTTACACTCGTTACAAGGAGCTGCATGCCAAATGAATCATGATCTCAATAACATGCATGCAAGGCTCAACTGCATGCTAAGTTAATTGTCACGTGACACGCATAAATATCTCAATCTCATTTGTGCAAGACTCCTCATGTAACTTAATTTTATTAGTTTACATTTTGCTCAGAAATCTTTCTAAATCACCGTCAGCTATAGCATGTCGAGCAGCTCCATTCAGATACTGTGATTTGTGCAGCAAATTGTTTGGCTTGTTGGAGAATAATTATTATGGTCGTCTTTCTATTTTTGTCAAAGGGAGTTACATGTGGTGTGTGCATTAGTGCAGGCAATTACACCTTGTGGAGTGGGGGCAGTGTGGAAAAAGTCTGGAAAAAATCCCGATTTAATCCTAAAAACGCGATTTTTTGAACTAAACGATTTAATACCCCGACTTTTTCGCGACTTTTTCACAATGGAAAAAATCCCGATTTTTTCCTTATACTCCCGATTTAATCGGGAGTCGACCCAAAAAGTCTGCCTCCCTTCCCAGGCTGCGGATAAAGAGGTCGCAAAGGTGAAAACACTGTAAATTGAAGCTTCCATCCATGCATTTTAAAGTTATTGCATTGTATTGTTTGTCATACTTCTTGCGAGCATAGCAGTCTCATTTGTCATCTGTTAGTTTTGAGGTTAAGATATGTTTTTGTTTTCCAAGGAAAAACAAATCTTTATACTTCATATTTCTAGTTAGAAAGCAAAGTATACATTGGCTAAGCCTCCAGGCTTTCAGTGATCTAGACTCTAACAGCCACTGCCCCTTCAAAAGATTACAAAAGTACCAAAATGACATGCATACAACAGTCTTCCGTAGAAAGAACCCCACACCATCAAAAACATTGTTACAGTTGTTGAATGCTTCCAAAAGAAACAACGAAGAGGAGGTCATGAAGATCAAATAGCAACAACCTGTCCAAAAAAACAAAACCAGTGCCTCAAAAAAGAACCCATTTTTCAGACAGGAGCAAAGTACCTGTGAAATCTTGTGACAACAAAGATCCTTCCTGCAATGAGAGCACGTTTTGAAAGAGAATCTTCTTTAGTGGTGAACTCCCTGAAAATGTGGGCAAAGGTTATGTATCAGAAGTGGATTTTACCTCCAAGAGTTTTTGAATAATAGATGCCAAGGCTAGGTTAGTAATCTGACATCTACTGTTTTCTCAGAAAATAACCAGCTTGGAGTCACCAAGCGTTAATTTTCACATCTACTGTGATACTCACTGTAAATTTTCATTGGACCTACCACCTAACACCTTATTACCCAAGCAGAGTACAATTTACTGAATAAATGCATGACTTATTTCTTAATACAATTAGCGGAAACAAAAATTAAAAGGGGAAGAGGATCTCAGTGACTGATTACTTTATGACTTTTAGATGACTCATGATATACATTTATTATATTTTTTGTTGATATTTTGACTCTTGAGAGTTGAGACTCAGACAGGACCCAAAATTCAGGAGTTGATTCACTATTTTGATATGTGATGTAGCATTAGACTTCATATACATATTATATATTATCTTTCTTTACATGTTTATGTGGAAATGCATTTATTTGATGTTGTGGATACTCTAGATGTTTAAAAAAAAATTAAAAATGAATAATTTTGTGTTTTTTTAATTTTGCCGACTTTTTGCCGACTTTTTCAAAAAACTCCCGACTTTGACGAGTTTTTCAACTTTTGGACCCTTGCCGAATTAATCCCAACTTCGACTTTTTCCACATTGAGTGGGGGTGCATTCATATCCTTGGGAGTTACACATGCTAAAGAGGGAGAACTATTCTAGGAGGGACTCTTTACATGGGTGGCAAGATTAACACTAGGAGTTACACTCCAAGTGTGCCACTCTTCTCTAAGGGGCGCATCATTGATCGGAGTTACACTAGTAAATGGAGAGATTCCTCCTGAGGGCGCATTGAACTGGGGGATCACTTTTCAGTTTGTAACTTCTTTCTTCCCTTAGTGTATAGTAGCAAAAGGAATTTTTTGTTTTGTTTTGGGTTAGAGGGTTGTGTGTGATACCAAGCCACTGTAGCTGATTATTTTCTGAGTAACAGTGAGAAATGTGGTTGCTGTTACACATTTAGAGTATGTTGATTTTTTTGTGTGCAAAAGACATCTTATATACATAGAAAGAATATTTAGAAACAATAGAAGAAAAAGTGGAAGGGTATATACAATGGACATCATAACCTATTTTGTAATGCTACTAAATTTGTAGTGATTTCCGGACTAACACTGTAATGAGCGTGTTCTGTCCATAATACTGAGATAAAACCAGAATAAGCTATGGGATCTAGAGATTGGGGATTTTTGATCAATAGAGTGCCATTGGCCTGGAGCTATACTGTAGCTCATCCTACCACATGGTACAAAATACAGATAGTGAGCTAACCTGATAAAAAACAGAGTTGCACCTGAATCTTTCAAAGAGTGAATAAAGCCAGAACCTGCAAGCACTGCCATATTCTAGAAAAGGTAGTACAAACTAGAGAACAACAATCTCCAAGCAATGTAGCACACCAGTAAACCCTGCCTTTGTTAAAATTGGCAACTAGGGCCAAACTCCATGTGGGTTGTTTTATTTATGGCAGCTGATATTTTTCCTAGATTCCTATTGTAGAGAGATGTAGGATTGATCTAACGATCATCCGATTCCAACAAGTATTTATGGAGATATGAATTTATTTGTATTTATTCGACAAATTGTCAAGGTCGGCCAGCAGCTAAATCTGTGACACACATGCCCAGCACATCATATAAGTACAAGTGAGGTTGAGTCATTATCCACTCATCTCATCTCAACTCATCTTCTCTCTCCTCATCTCATTGGGCCAGCGAAGGAGCAGCTTCTCTCACACGTGCAAGAAGAAGGACACATTTTTTGTTTAGGGCAGCGTTGACTTTTCTAGGGCTGCATTGACCAAGCGAAGGACTATTTTGTGAAGCGTTGACCAAGGGCTGTTTGGGTGCTGCGTTGACCAGCGTTGACCAAAGCGTTGACTGGTTAGGGCTGACTGCAGACTACTGATCTTCTGATCTTTGACTGCTGTTTTGACCATTGACCAAGGGCTGTTTTGGGCTGCCGAAGTTCGCTGTTGAAGACTGAGTTCTTCAAGGTTGACTAGGGGTCAATCTGGGGCTGTTTGACTAAGTTTGACTTTGCTGATTTAGGGTTTGCTGCTGTTGTTATAAAATTACAGATTTCTGAATTGTACTATTTCTCTCTGCTGAACTATTGAAGATTAAAGAAGAATTGATCAAAGGGTTTCCCCGCATTGGGATTTGTCCATGCTGAAGACAAGCTTCATGAGAAGTTTGACTATCACGGATGGAAAATGTCTCTCGATTTGACATTAGAAGAGCAGGAAGTGTTGGACCATGTGAGGGGTAGAATCGTTGACCCTCCATCAAATGCATCAGCTGCTGCTAGGAACAAGTGGACCAAGGGAGAAGTCAAAGCAAAGAAGATCATTCGGGACTCTATCGACAAGTGCCTGGTGGCCTATGTTTTTGAGCTGACCACCTCCAAGGAAATCTACGATAGACTGATACGCTTATTTAAAGTTAATGATGCAAATCAAGTTTTGTTCCTTAGAAATAAGCTGAAGGAAATTAAGAAGGGCAAAGATGAGAGTATGCAAGCATACTTCTTAAGGATCACCGAGATCAAGAATGATCTCCTATCAATTGGGGAAGTCGTTCTTGACAGGGAAATGACTATCACAACTCTCGGAGGGCTCCCATCTGAATGGTATATATTCAAAACCACTTTTTTCAACAGTAATGTAATCCTAGGATTTGAGGAACTGATGGCGAGATGTATTCAAGAAGAAACAAGGATGGAAGAGCAGGAAATGCCTGCACTTAGAGGCAATCCCGTTGCATTCTCCCCTCATGCTAAAAGGAGAAACAATTCCGGGGCTAAATCTAAAGGAAAGGCTAGATCGATGGGTGGAAGAGAAGGAAGATGTTACAATTTTAACAAAATGGGCCACTATGCAAGGGAGTGCCCTAATAAAAAGGACTCATGTCATGACGATGATCAAAATCACTCCCGAGGCAATCAAAGGAATGGCATGTTCAATGGTAAAAGGAATGCTGGAAATCAAGGAAGTGGTCAACCCTCCAAGAAGGCAAGAAACTCCAAATATGAATCTACCGCAGCCTCCTTGCAGCGGCCAGTTGCCCTAGAATTTCGGCCCCTATAGTTGCCCAAAATTTTGCCCCCTGCAACAAAATGCCCAGAAAAATTGTGAACTAGAAGAAAGAGACTGTGTCCACATGTGCGAGTTTATGAGAGAGAGAAAGAGAACCAATTTGTCTTCTTCTTCGTCCTATTTGTCCTTCTTGTCCTTTACTTGCTTGCCTATAAATTGTCTTGTGAGAGAGATGCGAATTGCCTAAGTGGAGGAGGTTGAACTGTCTTTATATAGTGATCTGTCTTGGCCGAATGGATGTGTCTTTTGCCAGGGCCGACTTGACTTGGAGGGAGATTGACTTGACAACTTTTGGAGCCAAAAATTACAATTCAAAAATTTCAATTTTTCTTCTTTTAAAAGTCACAATGGGACTTTGACTCAAAATATTTTTTTCTTTTGACTCTAGCATTTAAAATATGCTTTATAATAATAAATACAAGTACATCAAGTGACCAAATATACATTATGAAGTCCAGTGCTGCTGGGAAGTGCCACCCTCCCTCGAATTTGTTCCAAAGCGCGCTCTGCTTGGGAGTGACCTCAGGAGTGCACTCCCTAAAAAAATTTGCACTCTCTGTTTTTTAGGGAGCAAATGAGGGAGTGGTCGGGAGCGTTTGCTCCCTAACCGCTCCCTTTCACTCTCGGAGCGAAATTTTTAAGGAGGGAGCGGTTGGGGAGCGAACGCTCCTAACCGCTCCCTCCTTAAAAATTTCGGTCTTGTCGGCGAAAAAGGAGCGCGATACACAGACAAGGAAGGGGAGGGAAAAACAAGATAAGAGGCCTTCCTCCCGTCCCATTATTCACCATTTGCACAGTGAGAGAGCAAGAGAGGGCTTTTGGAATTAGAGCTTGAGTTAAGGAGGGGGACTGAGAGAGTTTGAGAGGGTTGATTGGGAGCTTGAGGAGCTTGCAAGGGGAGATTGGAGCTTGGGATTGAAGGCCAAAGAGGTAGGATGTATACTCTAATCTAGCATTTGTGTTTTTTATATGTTCGTTGCTAAATGAAAATGTTCTCTCCTCTCTTTCCCATTCCCATTCCTCCATTTTATTGCAGGCTCAAAACTTCAAACATCATGGCTATATGGCTTGGCATTCTCTTGTTGTTGGTTCCGTTTTTTGTTATTATTGTGTTGGAGAGTAGAAGAAGGAGGGTTGATCATGATGAAGAGGACGAAGAAGTGGGTTTTAGTGGATTTGATGAAAACCTTGGAGAGGAGTACCTTGGTGAGGAGGAAGAGGAGAGTGGAGATGATGAGGGCACAAAAATGAAACCAGACCAAACCCCATTGTGGAAATATGTTTCTAGGCTTGAAGGAGGGAAAGGGGGTGGAACCACTAAATTTACATGCCTCCATTGCAAAAACACTTACACAGGTTCATACACCCGTGCTAGAAGGCACCTCTGTGGGAAAAGGCCATGGGATGGAGATAAACAAATAAGAATCAGAACTTGTTTAAGTGTGTCAGCACCACAAAGAGCCAAATACATAAGGGAAGAGGAGGAAGCCCAATACAGATCTAAAAGATCAAAGGGTGTCTTTGAACATGATAGCCCACAATCACATGCACAAAGAACTCCATCAGCATCCTCCCATGGCAGTGGATATGGAGGCACAAGAACAAACATCCCTTTAAGGCGTAGAACCATATCATATTTCCTTGACAAAGGGTGCAACAATGATGTGGATTCAAAAATTTACTGGTTTCTCTATGCATGTGGAATACCATTCAATGTTCTTTGCTCACCTTATTGGAATGAAATGGTTTCTGCCATTAATGATGCCCTCAAAGGATATAAGAGCCCTGGGTATGACAAGGCTAGAACTGTGGGACTTGATCATGAAAAAGCAAAAATAACACATTCTTTGGGTAAAATGACAAATTCTTGGAGTGAGCATGGGGTATCCATTGTATTTGATAGATGGACAAATGTAAAAGGCAAGCCATTGATAAGTGTTCTTGCTGTGCCTAATAATGGTGCAATCTTCCTTTCAACATATGATTACTTAGAAAAGTTCAAGACTGCCATCAACATTGTAGAACCATTACTTGAAACAATTGAACGTATTGGGCCATACAATGTCATCCTAGTCATCACTGATAATGCTTCTAATTGTAAAGTAGCGGGAGCAATTATTGAGGATAGATACCCCAACCTATTTTGGTCTGGGTGTTTGGTTCACACAATGAACCTTTTGATGCATGATTTTATTTAAAAACGAATAACCTCAATATAGATGGATTGGTGATTTGTACAAGAGAGGCAAGAGTGATAAAATTTATTGCCAATCATAACAATACCCATGGGCTTTTCCGCAAGCCCTCAAGTTTGGAGCTGTTGAAGATTGTGAAGACTAGATTTGCTAGTTATTACCTCACCTCTAGGCGCCTCTTGAAGGCAAGAGAGTCATTGGCTAGCATGGTATCAAGTCAACACTGGCAGGTATTAAGGGAAAGGGCTCCAACTGTAGTTGACAAGCAAGGTTTTGAACAGGTGGAGGACACCGCTCTTGATGGTATGTTTTGGGCACGTGTGAGGGAAGTTTTGCAATTCACCAAGCCCATTTATATCATGATTCATTTTGCAGATACAAATAAAGCAATGATTGGGGAGGTGTATGAGCAGATGGATAACATGTTGGGGAAAATAAAAGATATTGTTTAGGAAAAAGATCCCAACTTGTATACAATGATTCACAATTGTTTGTGTGCACAGTGGAATAAACTTAATGTTCCACTACAGGCCTTGACATATATCCTTATGCCAAAATACTACTCTACATCTTGGTTGGGCCAACCTGCACCTAAAGGATATATGAAAGCATTAGACAAGTTGGTCCCTGATAAGGAGTGTGTTAATCTGCGTCTAGAATTAGGCAAATACTTTAGTTGCTCTGGTTCTTTTGGTTCTTTGCATGCAATGGAAGATAGAGACATATTTGATGCTATCACATGGTGGGAAGCATATGGTGGCCAGGGACTTTTGCCAAAATTGGCAAAAAAAGTGCTTTCACAGGTTGTAAATAGGTGTTGGAGCACCTACAGCTTCATCCATAACGTGAGAAGAAAGTTGAAACATACTCAATAAAAATCGGGCAGAAAGCTTGGTTTATGTGCACTACAACTTGAGGTTGTTGAGTCAATATTATGATCAACTTTTTGAGGATACATCATATAAGACTTGGGACAACAACCCAAAGGACAATAATTTGGAGGATGGCACTATACATCTAGAAGAATTGGAAGCAAACTTTTGAAAGATGACGATGAAGCAACAACAACCATGCTACCCCCACCATCCAGTAACAGTGCTCGAGTTCCAACAATTGTTCCTTTGTTGCCACCACCTCCATCTACATCCTCACGTGGAGGGCACAAGGGCATGTGCCGTTTGGTTCTCGTTGTGCGACTATGCGGGAGGAGACTCCTAGAAGACCACCATGACCTGATCAGAAATTAGACATTTCTCGTGGCAAGAGGCCCAAACATTAGCAATAGATAATATATTTACTTGTCTTTTCTAGTTTCTAGTAGTTTTTATAACTGTTGACTCTTTCATATTTATTATGATATTTATTGTTAACAATATATGACAATTTAAGTTTGAAGTTGGCAATTATAACTCATTGGTAATGAATTATGAATATGATGCTTCGTGAAAGTTGAAACTTTTCATTTCATGTTAGATATTTTTTGTTATACTTTGGTTACTTGGTAGTGGTAATGGTTACAAGTACAACTTTAGTGATCAATGATGATAAATGCTATATATTGAATTTTGAAAGCTTGAAACTTTAAGATTGATGAATCATGAGACTCGATATGTTGTATGTTTTTTTTTTATCGGTAAAAAACTAAACTATTAAATTATGTACAGAGGTTGAAAATACATCATGGTGAAACCAGTGAGAAACAGGCTCTGGGTATGACACCCGAGAGCCGATGATGCACCAAACACAAAAGCAAGAGCACGCCCACGCAGGGGCACCAGACTAAAACCGCAACTGACCACAGGAGCAAGCCCATGCATGGGCACCAGACTAAAAACCGAGACTGAACAAAGGAGCAAGCCCACGCATGGGCATCAGACAAAAAGGAGATTGACCACCAGAGCAAGCCCACGCAGGGGCATCCGCCATTTCATCCCTTGCAGGGGAGACTGTCCTTACCCGATCCATTAACAAAAATTCCAATACAGAGATGACAAAACAGAAAGCAAAAGAGACCATAAGCTTTGAGGTTAAAACTGAACCAAAGACAAACAGCAAATAAGACCAGTAGACCAGGCGAGAAGCCAAAAGAACCTTGTGTGTGGGCATCTTCATTCGTCCATTTGCTCTTCCTCAATCCGGCACCAGCCATAGGCTTCTCTTTTAGCATCGGTGGGAAAAGTCGCTACCTCTTCCCCAGTTTCCGTCCTTTGAACGTTCTGAGTTTGCTTAGCATTTTCCGGGTCTGAAGCCGGTCCCTTTACCTCCTGCTCCTTCTCAGCTTCAGGAGCCTGCGCTGCTTGCCCCGGGTTGACATTCGTCCGCTGCCTTTGTTCATCCAAGGAGTCATCATCGTCTTGGGCATTTTCGATGAACAGGATAGAGACGTGCGCACTGATCCGTGGATTATTTGTGGAGCTGGTGAAATTGAAGATGGCGGAGCCGAAGGCTGGCAAGGTAGCTGAGCTCAAAGCCCCTGCATCCAAGAATTGACTGGAATGGAGGGGGTTAGCTCCAGTAGAGCGAGCAATATTGCAGTGGCAGCAATGGCCAACATTGTCCCCGTCATGCTTGCGAGAGACTCCCCCTCTGGAAGTGCCTCGACGGCTAAGCATACGCTGTCGAGGTCTCACCATTGAGGGAAAAGAATTCCAACAAACCGCGGGATAAACCAGACTCTCTGCTACCAGAGTCGAACGAGTGATGAGCCCGTCAGACAGAGAATATATCCCTACGAAGACAGAGAGGCCAGTTGTCTGCATAACCACCAACATTCCCTGTTCATACCCTGTTTTATCCCTATCGTCCTCACCTACCCTGCTCGGGATCACATCCGCCATAACTGTTGCCATCATCTGGGCCGAATTACCTCTCTAGGCATTTACTGTCCCATGCCTCTTTACCTTAAACCGCCTGCGTCCTTTCCTGGTGTTTATCGCGGGTGCCACGTGATGGCCGAAGGTCGGCATGTGTCCAGCCACCCACGCCTGTCCCATCTCATATATCACCCGCATCCGAGGCGATATGTTGTATGCTACTAACTTGTGGACGTGGTTGATGAAGATTATAACTTCTAGATGATTGATGTTATATGGTTCAATCCCCATGTTTTACACTTTTTATATCTAATTCATCATTCTACATGTTTTTGTTTGTTGAAGGAAATGTAACTAGGTTCGGTCTTCATAAATGTACTTTTGATATTTGTATTTATTCAAGAGAAGAAATATTATTTTTATAATATATGTCGATGAGTTTCTTGCTCATTGAAGTAGGCCTAGCACATGTTAAAGTGCTATAGGTGAGTCAAAGAGTCAAGAATTATGTTGAAGACCTTAAGGGTATGTTACATTATGTATATTTATGTATAAAAGTCAAAGAAGACACCTCCAAGAAAAGTCAAGTCTCCTCCTAGCAAAGACACCATCAAAAGAAGAAATGGCACCATTAAAAGCACCCATCGAAGCAAAGGAAGTCAAGTCGACCTCAAGGCAGCAAGTCGGCCTAAAGGAGGGACAATCCTCTATATATAGAGGCTGTCCACTCCCTCAAACGACAAGCAACTCACTTTGAAATCAGCGAAGATAGAGGACCGAAAAAGAAGCCGAGAAAGGGACAAAGAAGGAGCCTCTAGTGCAACAAAGAAGCAAGAAGGAAGAGCGAAGGTTTTGGGACTGTTTTAGGGCCAATACCAACCACACGTGCAAAGAAAAGGAAGGGCTATCTATGGTTAGGACAGCAGCAAGTCACCTCCCAACATACCTCATCGTTTGGGCTACAAACTAGGCCTCCTATCCAAGTGAAGAAGGAAGGACCTCAAGCGAAGGAAAGAGGAGCCATATAACATCAACAAGACCTCTCACACGTGCGAGAATTAGGGCTGCAGTGCTGTCACACAAAGCCTACAACTATACATCAAGAAGGAACTCTGTTGGTCAAGAGAAGGAAGGAGTATCCTTAGGTGAAGGATCTCACTAAGTACAAAAGATAAGTGTCTCTTCTAGAAGGACTACTAACAATGGAAAGAAGAACGAAGTGTCAGAAGGAGGACGAAGTGCCGGAAGAAGGTGGACAAAGTGCCGGGGAAGCATAGTGTGGAGAAAAAGGAAGGACTTGACTTGTGCTTGGAGGATCTTCTAGTCAAGGGTCTAGGGTTTGGCATTGATCAAGAAAGAAGCTTCAATAAGAGAAAACTTATCGAAGGGTTTTCCTCTCAAGAGAAGAGAGGTTTTGGCCCTGGCAGAGAGCCAATATCTTGTGTTCTTGTTTTATGTTTTTAACAGCAGTTTGATGATGTACACATGCATGCCTTAATAAGAGAAGAAGAAGATTAAGCTAACAAAGACAAATTGTAAAAAGACTTCACAAGTTGTTATCTAGTCCCGAAGAATCACTCTACATCTCATTGCCCTAGATTCTTCAACATGGTATCAGAGCTAAGGTGACACATCAAGGAAAGGGCATCTCAAGAACACTCATTAAGGAAGGACATCTACAAAAGTTGAAGCATCAAGCCAAGAAGTCTCTATCACATCAAGTGAAGAATTTCAACCCCCACTCCGGTTATCAATTTTTCCTTATCAATCCATGCATTTAGTTTTAAATCCAAGCATGATAAAAATTCTAAAATTTGGAGATGATAATATTTTCTAAAAACACAAATTCAAAGATTTCACAACTACGGAAATTGCAGAAATAAAACACAGCAAAATTATGACAGCCACACACAGAAAATAACATAGTAATTTTTGGTCAATGTGACCTTGGAAAAACCCCCTACAACTCCTGGGGAAAACTAGTTTGAGAGCTCTTCTTTATTTCTGAAAATGCTTTTACAGAGAAACTAAAATACACAGTAAGAATTCCAGCAACCACAAATTACAACTTATCTCGATTTCCATGCTTGAACTTCTCCTCGAAAATCATGCCCGGAACCTGATGTACGAATTGTACAGACCATACGGATTTTAGCATTACGATTACCTCGAAATTCGTGCCCTTGCTGTTGTCCCTCTTTCTCGATTTCCGTTCTTTTCTCCCACTGTACGGTTTTGCCTTGGGATGTGTGCCAATAAATGTTGTTGCCCAGATTTGCTGAAATGTCTTCTCGCTGCTCTCCTTCACTTCCTCACTGCTCAGAAATTTTCCCCTTGCTCTCTCTTCTCTTTCTCTCAAATGCTCATGAAAGAATGAATTGATCTTTTTCTTTTCTCTTCTCCTTTTACTCTCTAAATGACCTTTTGGGTTACCCTAAGATCTAATGGCTGAGATTCATTTAGATCTAGGGATGAGAATAAATGTGCATTTAATTCTCACTTTCTATTTTTTTTTTTGTAAGTAAAGGTATTACCATCTTTTTTCTTTTCAATTATATCAAACAGGGCAACCATATACATTGTTCTGGTGGCCTCACCCTGCCCCTAAGGGAAACCAGGTCTGTTGGCCACCTTAGATTGTTATAGGCATTCCAAAAACAAAATTTTGCTAGTCTGTCCATATTGGCTACATACACCAAACAGCTGAAACTACTTATCAAACTACTTATACGCATCTCACTTTCTATTTTTAACTCACCCACTTAGGTTTTTATTTCCATAGTCACTTTTTCACTTTCTAATTCTTCATTGACTTTAATAAAGTCACCTTTAAATTAGAATGTGACTTTACCACTTATAAAGTCACTTTTAAATTAAATTGACTTTATCACTTATAAAGTCACTTTAGGAGAAAAGTACAAATAAATTTGGACACTTTCCCTAGGCCAAAGATCAAACCCTTAGGGAACCACTTGTCTTCTAGTACCCAAATTTAAACATCAAGGACAAGAAGGTCTATCATTTGTCATTCATCAGGGGAGACTACAAAGCTAGAAGAAGAGCCTTATATAAAGGCACCTACAAAGAAGAGCAGATCAAAGAGGGACCTACATCAAGCCACAAATCATCAACCAATCCCACTTGGAGAAAACATCTTGAGGAACATCAAGATTCATGGAAAGCAAGCCATCAAGACTTCAAGGAGAAAAGAAGTTAACTACATTTCAAAATCTATCAAGTATATGTCCCTTTCTGAATATACATCAATGTGTTTTTGCAAGGAAAGCAACAAATTGGTAGGTACCAATAACTTCCTTGCATGGAAGAAGAGGACTGATCTACTTCTCAAGGAGAATGAACTTCTAGAACATATCAAAGGGAATATCATTATCCCTGCTAAGGAACAAACTCAAGCCTTAGCCAAGTATAATAAGGATGAGACAAGAGCTCAAAGGATTCTAATAGAATCTATCAAGGATTCTCTCATTCCTTATGTCTCCAAATTTGAGACATCAAAAGAAATTTATGATAAGCTAGTAGAGCTATTCTCGGTATCCATAGTCAGAGAAGTGATATCTCTAAGAAATGAATTGTATAAGATGAAGATAACAAAGGAAGGAATAGCTCCCTACTTCATGAAAATCTCTGAGATGAGGGATCAACTTCAAGAGCTAGGGGAAGTCATGTTCGACAAAGAAATGACAACCGTAGTACTCAATGCTCTACCTGAGGACTGGGGTAACTTCACATCAAGCATATATGCCAAGAAGGAAGCTACCACACTAAGTGAAATGTGGTCTCTATGCAAGACAGAGGAATCCAGACTCAAAGCTAAGGAAGATGTGGGATCAAAGGAGCAAGCATTTGCTACCATGGCCAAGAGAAAGGGAAAATTTGGCAAATTTGGTCCACGAAGAACAAACAACAAAGACATGTCCAAAATCCAATGTTTTGGATGCCAAGAATATGGACACTACAAAAGGAATTGTCCTAAACTTAAGAAGGACAACAACAACAAGAGAAAAAGGGAAGAAGCTCATATGACTCAAGAAATAAAAGAAGACAAGAAGCAAAAGAAGGAAGATCCTTCGGATCTCTACTATGACTAAGTCTACTTCTTTACTTAAAGTCTTCTTTCAAAGTTTTGAGTAGTATAGGAGCATGTAGGAATAGAATAAAATTGCATGGCTAGAAACATCTTCTAGAATCTAGAAGCATGATGTACATAGAGTTCGAAATACTCATGTAAAAGGAGCATTTATAAATAGAACTAAATGCTAGGTTAGAAATATCTTCTAGAATATAGGAGCATGGTAGATATAGCTCAAGATATTCATGTAGAAGGAGCATAACTAGAATAGGACCTCATCCACAATGAAAGAAAATTGATCATGATTAAGAATCTTAGGAGACCTCCATCATCAAAAGGAAAGAAACATTTGCAGGGTAAGGGTCTTCAAGATCCTATGATGGAATCTTCAAAAGAAGATTCATAAACAAAAGCAGATGTCTCATTGGGAATCCCAATCATGGGATTCAAGAAAAAGATGATATGAAGGCAAGCTAAGATGAAGCAAGAAGGGCCTCACCAAGGACAACGAAATGAATCTAAGATGATTAAAGGAGAATCAAGATGAGGTATGTATGCATCAACGTTTAGTCATGTTATTATATGTATATTATTGAGTCATGGGAATAGTTCTATAACATGATCAAGTAGGGAAGAATCTCTTTCACCAATGACATGCTCAAAGGCATGTACTACAATACAATGAAGGTCAACAAAAGGAAATACTCACATAAGGAGTATAAAATTGTTGACTAAGAAGCATGTGAAGAAGAAATGCTGACCAATCTTAGAAGCAAACAATGAAGAAATGATCCCACGAGGAGTGCAAAGTGGTTGACCAATCTCTCCATGAAGAAGCAAATGAAGAAAGAGATCAAGCATGTGAAGAACACCATGATCACAAAGAATCACTATTTGACAAGATACATTGAAGACATCTCCCGAAAGAAGGCATGACAACTTTGACAAAGGAAGAAAAATATCAAAGGACCCTTGACACCTATGAAGGCCTTGGAGATATGAAAGATGCAGATAACTAATTCTACTCTACGAAGATGTCATGATGAAAAAGCCATCCAACAAAAGCACCATTTAATGTTGAAGCAATATCAGGATGAAGTCATGAAGGGCTACTAGATCAAAGCATGGGAACAAGCAAGTACAAAGAAACATCCATGTGAAGAGTAGTCCGAAGCATAGACAAGATGACAAAGAATGACCAGATGACAAGAGAACCTGATATATGACAAGAAGGCCACTTTCCACGAAGGAAGCAATGACATGAATAACCAGGAAGGAAAGTGATCGATGGATGGTGCCCTACCAAAAAGGAAGTTCGAACAAAGACTTCATGACATCGAAGGAAAGAAGAAAATCGAGTAGCTGAAGGACCCACGAAGAAGAAGTTGCTGATGTATGGACAAGTCCCTAGCTAAGAGGGAGTTCTGACAAGTTCTCAAAGGAACTTGGGTGTTGGAAATAACACTGAGAGGGGGGGGGTGAATCAGTATTATCAGATCAGATAAAACTTTTCAATTTCATACTCAGAAACATATACGCGACTTCAGATAAGTGAACCCGCGTGTACACGCGACTGTGTCTAATGCAACTAGCGTATACCCAGAGATCTTATAATTCAGTTAGCTTAATCTTCGGTAAATGCATCAGAACATTATTAAGCAATTTAACAGTAAACAGGCGCAGTATAACAGAGCAGAACATCACACAAGAGCCATACACATGAACACCATGATATAAGGTGGAAACCCAATGTGGGTGAAAACCACCTGCTGCAATTCGTCTCTTTCTTCTTTAATGAGAAACTTCTTTTACAATGTACTGGTGCAGTCCTTTACCAGTACGCAGGCTACAACCTGCAGAGGGCTACAACCCTCTCTCGTTTTCCAACTACTTCTGGAAGGGAGTTACAACCCCCTCAGCTCTTGTACTAGCTGATCCATTTACTAGTACGTAGGTGCTGACCCTACAACCGTATCACTGAAACCCTGTCATCAAGAACACAGAACCCAAACCAGAATCCAGAACTCTGCAACAACCACCAGAATCAGCAGCAACCTGAAATATTAACCTTTATCATGCATACGCTACTTCACTGTACCAAAACCGCGTGTATACGCGCTTTCTCCAAAGGCAACCCGCGTGCAGATCTAGAAATGATTACTTCTGCCTTTGCTGTCAGATCCGACCCTTACCAAGCGTCCCGAACAGATAACCAGCAATACCAGATCCTCTCACTGCGTCAGACACTCATAATCCATACTCCTTTGCCTAGTGATCTTCTCCTTATATAGCCTTAGGCCTTGTTCAATACCAAGAGCCAAAACCATAGAAACACAATACCATCAACCTCGAAACTAGGGATCAACACGTCCGTCGAGACATTATGGTCCAAAACCATAGGCACAACTTCCAAGGTCTAACTACTACGGACCAAAGGTACTTTTCACATGTACGCGCTTTTACTGAAGCCATCCTGCGTGTACACGCGGATTCTCCTTGCTGAACCTGCGTATATCTCTTTCTTGTCCTGCTGTACTGAGATCTGTCCTCTGATCAAGTTGCCATCACCTGTACCAACCTCTGAGCACCTGTACCAACCTCTGAGTGAGTTGCCATCAAGGACAACACTTGAAACATAATGCCAACATTGGGCAAGTTACCTGTCAAAGGAAACTTGGGCATGTCTTCCTCATTCTGGAGGAAGGAATAGACACAACATTCTTGTCTTCACTTGTGAAGAAAGAATGGGAGGATTGGGTAATCATCTGGCATCCGATACTCTTTGAGGATGTGTAGGGCATCCAAGACAAGAGTAGGCAAGAGGACCGATATTCTTTGAGGGCTGGGAACCCAAGATAAGAATAGTCCTAGAAGGTCATACTCAGTGAACACCCAAGTGGGTATGTACCTTGAGAGACAATGACTATGGTGTCTATATGTCATTGGTCTCGCCAACATTGTGCTCTGATCTATTGAGAGATAGAGCTGTCAGTCAAGGCCTTGTTGTGGATACAATGTTGGTTACTATGATGCTATAACAGATGGATTGCCAATCTGATTTCTCTTATGTGAATTCTTCAAGATTGATAATAGCCAAACACCTTGTAATGTTGTATGAATACCTCCCTAGTTAAGAGGGAGTGTTGAAGGAAATGTAACTAGGTTTGGTCTTCAAAAATGTACTTTTGATATTTATATTTATTCAAGAAAAGAAATACTATTTTTATAATATATGTCAATGAGTTTCTTGCTCATTCAAGTAGGTCTAGCACATGTTAAAGTGCTATAAGTGAGTCAAAGAGTCAAAAGAATTATGTTGAAGACCTTAAGGGTATGTTACATTATATATATTTATGTATAAGAGTCAAAGAAGACACCTCCAAGCAAAGTCAAGTCTCCTCCTAGCAAAGACACTATCAAAAGAAGCAATGGCACCATTAAAATCACCCATCGAAGCAAAGGAAGTCAAGTCGGCCTCAAGGCAGCAAGTCGGCCTACAAGTCAGCCTAAAGGAGGGACAGTCCTCTATATATAGAGGCTGTCCACTCCCTCAAATGACAAGCAACTCACTCTAAAATCAGCGAAGATAGAGGACCGAAAAAGAAGCCGAGAAAGGGACGAAGAAGGAGCCTCTAGTGTAGCGAAGAAGCAAGAAGGAAGAGCGAAGGTTTTGGGACTGTTTTAGGGCCAATACCAACCACACGTGCGAAGAAAAGGAAGGGCTATTTGTAGTTAGGACAACAACAAGTCACCTCCCAACATACCTCATCGTTTGGGCTACAAACTAGGCCTACTAGGCCTCCTATCCAAGCAAAGAAGGAAGGACCTCAAGCGAAGGAAAGAGGAGCCATATAACATCAACAAGACCTCTCATGCATGTGAGAATTAGGGCTGCAGTGCTGTCACACAAAGCCTACAACTATACACTAAGAAGGAACTCTATTGGTCGAGAGAAGGAAGGAGTATCCTTAGGTGAAGGATCTCACTAAGTACAAAAGATAAGTGTCTCTTCTAGAAGGACTACTAACAGTGGAAGGAAGAACGAAGTGTCGGAAGGAGGACGAAGTGCCGGAAGAAGGTGGACAAAGTGTCGGGGAAACATAGTGCAGAGAAAAAGGAAGGACTTGACTTGTGCTTGGAGGATCTTCTAGTCAAGGGTCTAGGGTTTGGCATTGATCAAGAAAGAAGCTTCAATAAGAGAAAACTTATCGAAGGGTTTTCCTCTCAAGAGAAGAGAGGTTTTGGCCCTGGCAGAGAGCCAATATCTTGTGTTCTTGTTTTATGTTTTTGATAGCAGTTTGATGAAGTACACACACATGCATTAATAAGAGAAGAAGAAGATTAAGCTAACAAAGACAAATTGTAAAAAGACTTCACAAATTGTTATCTAGTCCTGAAGAATCACTCTACATCTCATTGCCCTAGATTCTTCAACATTGTTGACATATATGCATCAAAAAATATAAAAATATATATTATATAAAAGTTCACTCCTGAACCGGGAGCTTTTGAAAATGTCGCTCCCTGCTCCCGCTCCCAAGTAACCTTGATGAAGACCGACCATAGTTACAAATTCAACAAACCTTGGAATGTATCCAACATAATTGATGACATTGTCTTCTCCCTCAAGGACCTCAAATGCTACACATTTGAGCCAAGATGTTTCTTAGAGAGTTGATGTACCCTAGAGATGACAAGATGCCCCTAGGTTGGCAGTGCACCTTCCTGATGTTCATTCCATTGTTTTTGGAATGTTTTGATGGTGATGATGACTTGAGACCCCTTTGGAGGGGATTGTAAATTGCTTTGCATGATGGTGTCATGCCCTAGCTCCATGACGTCTCCATGTGGCTTGGAGTGATGACGCGAGCCAATTTTGATGATGATGTCTTTTTGAGGGAGCCTTTGCTTTATGATTGGACACCTCTTGATGAGGAGATATGGGTTTTGTAATGAGGAGCACCTTATTGTGTCATCCATGGCATATTTTGATGAGAGATGCACCTTTTAGAGGATGATGTCATCCCCAAAGGCCTTTCATCTCACACATGTGGTTTAAAAGAGGCTTATTATTTTGTTTAGTCATTGAGTTAGCTATCTTTGGGGGTCGACTTGTGACCTACCTAACTTGTAATAACATTTTATATTATTTTTAGGGCTTTTAGTGTAGTTTTGGATTAAATCGACTTGGTTTCACTCATATATGTAGAGGGAAGTCAATTTAGCTTGGAATCATTGTGACTCTCACACTTGAGAAGATGCACACTAGCTTATCTATTTTCTCTTGGCCACTATGGAGCATTAAATTAACAAATTTGTCCTCGGGAGGATATTGTGATTGGATGGATCTCTTAGGATGATGAATGGTGATTTAATGGTGATTTTGTGCAAATTTATTGTAAGTTTCTTCTTCCATCTTGTATTTGTTGTATAATTAGGGTTTCATTGAAATTTTCACCAAAGAGTTGAATCTTTTATGGCTCTAACATCTCCTTAACAATATTATCATCAAGTTTCTATTAAAGGATATAATTAAAGTCTCCATTTATCTCCAATTTGATTGAAAGTTGCTAGGGTTTGTGGAGGAGAGAAACCTCATTGTAGCTTTCTTTCTCTTTCATAATCACTCCCATCGGTCCTCTTCCATAGAATTTGCCGTAGAATCCATTAGCGCCTTGGTTGTGAAATTCACTGGTCCACTATTGTGTCAATCTCTTTAAATAACAAAAATCAAAACTTCAAATTTTTTTTTTTTTGGTTTTTTTTTTTATGTTTTCTTAAGGTAAATTAGGGATAGTTTATGGCAAAATCTGCGTTTTACAACATTTTTTTGCCTTGGACTTTATAGTCCTAGGGTTAGGCATTGCATGTATTAAATTGGAAAAGTATAAATATAATTTTTATATTTATAGAGCAATAGTTAAAATGATTTCTCTTTCTATGATAACTGCTTGTAATGTCTTTTTACTTTTGCTTACTTTATTAGCTTCTTCACTTATTATTATGTTCGAATATCATCAAACAACTATCAAAACAAGAAGAACAATAGTACATAAGAACACAAAATGTAGGCTGCAAGCCAGGGCCAAAACCTCTCCCCTCGAGAGGAAAACCTACAAAATCTCCTCTTCTTATAGATTCTTCAATTGACGTATTCCAAGACCTCTAGACCAAGACCAATACCCTCCAAGACCAAGTCTAACATTTTTGAATGATGTGCTTCCCTTGTCCAAGTCAAACCCAGTCAAATCTCTTCCCGCAACACAACTTCGACCCCCAGCTTCAGAATTTCGGCCTCTACTGCAGGTCAAAAATTTTCGCCCCCCTGTAATTGCTACTGCATCGACACGTGTGAGCGAAATTGGCCTTCCAAGGCCTCCCAACAATTTTGCTTGCCTTGCTTCCTTATCTAGGGCTAGTAGGTAACCTAGTAGACCCTTCTAGCAAATTTGATCCTCTTCCAGTAGATAGAGAATTTCGTCCTTGAAGCAACAAATCCTAACTTCTCTTCTTTGCATGTGTGAGAGAGAATTATCCCAAGAACATTCTTTCTTCATCCTCTTCCTTCTTCGCTTGCCTTCTTGCTCTTCTCTTTTGCTTGAATGAGTGAATTATGAATGTGTCTCAAGGAGGTCGAGTTCCCTCCTTTATATAGGCTTCTCAAGGTGGACATGGCTGCTCAAAATAGGTCGACTTCCCAACTGCTAGGTTGACTTGGCCTTCAAGGGTATTTTGACACTTTTAATGACAAATGATTTTCTTTACAAGTTACAATGTGCTCAATGGGGCCTTCAACTTATGACAATGACTCTTTTGATTTCTTGACCTAGGACAAACCCTAGAAACACTCAATGGGTGCTTGACCTATAAAATAAAAGACCTTGAGCATGAAACCTATGCTCCAAAAATAATAATAATAATTTTCTTTCATTTACAATATACAAGAATCAAAACTACATTTCATATTTATGAAGACCGAACCTAGTTACACATTTTTTAGCACTCCCTCTTAACTAGGGAGGTATTCATAAATGGTACATGGACATTCTTAACCTAAAGAGATCTCATAAAAGGAGTTAGATTGGTAACCCATCTGTTTAGCATCATATCAACCAACATTGTCATAAGTAAGGCCTTGACTAACAACTCTCTCTCCACAAGATCAGAGCACAATGCTGGCGAGACCGATGATTTATAGACACCATCATCATTGTCTCTCAAGGTACATACCCCACCCGGGTGTTCACAGAGTATGACTTTCCTTGAACTATTCTTATATTGGATAACTAGTCCTCAAAGAATATTGGTCCACAACTATTGTTTTCTTGGATGCCCTACCTCATCCTCAAAGATTATCAGATGCCAGAAAAGCAACACAGGCAAAGGTTGCAGTCCCACCCGTTGGAGAGTCGGCTTCCCCCTCCTTGAGCCTTGAGCCTTGATGCGGCCCCACTACTTTAGGATGCATCTTCGATCCTCTCGCTATCAGATCCCTACACACGAGATTCACTAGATCTTCGGCTAAACTGTCGGCCTAAGCTGGAGTTCGCTCGCTAAATTGCTTGCCTTCGAACCTTTATAACTGGCTGGCTGGTGGTAGGAGGAACTCTAGAAATAGATTCCCCTCCTATTTTTAGTCTGGCTTATCCAATCCTCCATTCTGCCTTCCCAAGTGAAGACAAGAATGATATGCCTATCTCTCCCTCTCAACCAGGGAGGATACATCAACCAAACCAAGCTTGTCTCTCAAATACACAAGTTTTTTATTAGGGAGAGATTTTGTCAATATGTCAGCTACCTTGCTCATTGGTGGAGATGTATTGTAGCTGCAACACATCATCTTGTACTAGCTTCCAAATGTAGTGATACTTATTGATATGCTTTGTCTTTCCATGGAATATTGGGTCTTCAAACAATCGTACACAACAGGTGTTATCACAATGTATCACTGTAGGGTCCATTGATCCTTCAAATAGGTCAGATAGAAACTTCCTTAACCAGACAACTTCTCTGCTTACTTCATACGCTGCAATATACTCAGCCTCAGCACTACTCAAAGCAGCTATTTCTTGCTTTTTGCTCATCCATGAGATCATGGAGGATCCCAAACTAAAGCATTCTCTTGTAGTGCTCCTTCCATCTTGCTCACTGCCTCCCCAGTCGTAATTTGTATATCCAATCAAGTGGACATCATTCCTTCTATCATATTTTAGGTAGTAGTGGATGGTTCCTTGCAGATATCTCAGTATATGTTTTGCTGCTATCCAATGATCATGCCTTGGCTCCACTTGGAATTGACTGAGAACATTTACTGCAAAACATATGTCTGGTCGAGTATTCACCAAGTACATCAGTGAGCCAATCAATTGTCTATACTTGGAAAGATCCACATGGCTCGATTCATAACTCGGTCTTTTTAAGTTTGTGATCATTGGGGTTGTCATTGGTTTGCGATCCATCATGCCAAACCTCTTCAACATCTTGATCACATACTTTCCCTGACGTAGATAGATCTCATTAGGTCCTTGCCAAACTTTCCTTGACCTAGATAAATCTCATGAGGTCCTTGCCAGACTTCCAGTCCCAAATAGTAGTGCATCAGCCCTAGATCCTTCATGTCAAATTCTGCTGCTTGTTGCTTCTTACACTCTTCAACCTATCAAGAGAAGATCATCGACATACAGAAGAATGATTACCAACTCTCCCTTCATAGCCTTAATACAAATGTTTGGATCAACAAAACTTTTTGTGAAGCCTAATCTCTGTAGGTATGCATCCATCCTAGCATACCATGCCCTTGGTGCTTGCTTGAGGCCATATAATGCCTTCAATTTTCAGACACATGCCTTTTTGTCTTTAACTTCAAATCCCAAGGGTTGTTATATAGACTTCCTCATCAATTGTGCCATTTAGGAATGCAGTCTTGACATCCATTTGGTGGATGTTCCATCCCATCGATGCTGCCAAAGAGACCAATGAATGAATAGTTGTATACCTTGCTGTTGGAGCAAATGTCTCTTCATAGTCAATGCCTTCCTGTTGAGAGAAGCCCCTAGCCACAAATCTTGCCTTATATTTATCAATACTTCCATCTGCTGCATGTTTGATCTTGTAGAGCCATTTGGAAGTTACCATAGATTTGTCTTCAGGCCTAGGTATAATCTCCCAAACTCCATTCTTCATTATAGATTGATATTCTTCATTCATGGCATCCTTCCATTCTTGGTGATTGACAACTTCTTCAAAAGTGGATGGCTTTGCTTCTATTAGTTTTGTCATGTAGGCTGCATACCCAGAATATTGTTTGGGCTTCTTGCCACCCAATGCAAGCCATTGCAATGCCATATATATATGATCATAGCGGTATAATGATATAGCTCCTTTCCCTGAATGTACCTTGAGCTGCTCCATGGCCTTCTGCATCTAGAAGTGTAAACTTCAACCAGATAGGTCTTTTTCTAGTTTCGGGGATTATCGTAGGTTATATAGGTTCATAGGGACCTTCATCTTCATGGTTTGCTTCTTCTTCCCTAGTAACTTCTTCTTCAAATACCGGAAGTTCTTCATCATTAGAGTCCATAGGGAGATCCTTTGATTTCTTGAATGCGATACTTTCGTCAAATATCACATATCCTTCCTTTATGCAGATCCTATAGGCCTTAGAAGAGTTACTGTAGCCCATAAACATTCCCTTCATGCCAGACGGATCCAACTTCTTCCTTTTGTCCTTAGGTATATGAATATAGATAGAACAAACAAAAATTAAGAGATGATCTATGGTTGGTTTCTTCCTAGTGAACACTTCTTCGGGAGTCTTGTTATCTAGTGACCTGTGGGAACTTCAATTTTATATGTATACAACTGTCTTGGTAGCTTCACCCCATAGAAATATCGGTAATCTTGATCATGTAACATTGCTTTTACACTTTCTTCAATGGATCAATTCTTTCGTTCTGCAACTCCATTTTGTTCGCGATTATATGGGACTATTAGCTCCCTCTTATTCCTAGAATCCTTACAGAAAGCTATGATTTCCTTAGATGTGTATTCTCCTCCATTATTGGATCTTAATATCTTGATTCTTCTTTCTGTAAGGTTCTCTACTTCAGCTTTGAATTCTTGAAATTTGGTAAATACTTCCTTGGATTTCATTAGGTAAACCCAAGTTTTCCTTGAATGGTCATTTATAAATGTGACATAATATAGATGATGTCCAAGTGATTTAGGAGACATAGGACCACTGACATTGGAATGGATAAGGTCCAAGATTTCTTTTGGCTGTGAAGCACTGCTTCCAAATGGTGTCTTGATGTTCTTACCCAATGCACATCCCTTGCATACTCCTTCGTGGTCTTCTTTCAGTTCAGGGATTCCATCTACTATTGAATTTAGAGATGGAAGGATTTTGAAATGGAGATGACCGAATCTTCTCTGCCAAAGTTCACATGGGATGATTTCAATGTGAACTAAAGCTTGAGCAAGAGGAGATAACAACTTGTAAAGTCTTCCTTCACGAATCCCAATTACTCTAGCATTTTCTATGCTTGAGTTTTTACCCCATACTACAACTTTTCCATCAATGAAACCTACTCTATCACCTTTATCTTCTAGGCTTGAAATGGAGAGTAAGTTCTTATGCAGACCTGGAACAAATAGGATGTTGTTGAGATGAATATTGGCTCCATTCTCCAACTCTATTGAGGTTGATCCAATTCCTCTCACAAGATAGCTCTTATTATCACCAAGATCTACGAAGTAAGAAGACTTTCCTTTTGACAATGTTTTTAGTTGCTTGTTATTACTGGTCATGTGTCTTGATGCTCCACTATCGATCACCCAAATGCTCTCATCTTGAAATGTGCCAGTGAGTGCCTTCATCCTTTGTCTTGGTCAGTTCCTTCTTTGGAGTAAATAGGAGATTCCATACTTCTTTGATGCCTTTCTTGAGATGACTTGCCACCTTTGAACACTTCTTTAGAAACTTCTTTAATGTAGTAGAGATCTTCATAATTCCCTCTGCCAACCTTAGCTCTGATACCATATTGAGAAATCTATAGGGAAATAGTTAAGATGATTTCTCTTTCTATGATAACTTCTTGTGATGTCTTTTTACTTTTTCTTACTTTATTAACTTCTTCACTTATTATTATGTTCGAATATCATCAAACAACTACCAAAACAAGAAGAACAATAGTACACAAGAACACATAATGTAGGCTGCAAGCCAGGGCCAAAACCTCTCCACTTGAGAGGAAAACCTGCAAAATCTCCTCTTCTTATAGATTCTTCAATTGACAAATTCCAATACCTCTAGACCAAGACCAATACCCTCCAAGACCAAGTCCAACCTTTCTGAATGATGTGCTTCCCTTGTCCAAGTCAAACCCAGTCAAATCTCTTCCAACAACACAACTTCGACCCCCAACTTCAAAATTTCGGCCTCTACTGCAGGTCTGAAATTTTCGCCCCCCTGCAATTGCTACTGCATCCATACGTGAGCGAAATTAGCCTTCCAAGGCCTCCCAACAACTTCACTTTCCTTGCTTCCTTGTCTAGGGCTAGTAGATGACCTAGTAGACCCTTCTTCTAGCAGATAGAGAATTTCGACTTTGAAGCAACAAACCCTAGCTTCTCTTGTTCGCACGTGTGAGAGAGAATTAGCTCAAAAACAATCTTTCTTCGTCCTCTTCCTTCTTCGCTTGCCTCCTTGCTCTTCTCCTTTTGCTTGAAGAGTGAGTGATGAATATGTGTCAAGGAGGTCGAGTTCCCTCCTTTATATAGGCTTCTCAAGGTGGACATGGCTTTCTCAAAATATGCCGACTTCCTAACTGCCAGGCCAACTTGGTCTTGAAGGGTATTTTGACACTTTTAAAAATAATTTTCTTTACAAGTTACAATGTACAATGTGCTTGATGGGGTCTTCAACTTATGACAATGACTCTTTTGACTTCTTGACCTAGGACAAACCCTAGAAGCACTCGATGGGTGCTTGACCTATAAAATAAAAGACCTTGAGCATGAAACCCATGCTCCAAAAATAATAATAATTATTTTCTTTCTTTTTACAATATCAATGAATCGAAAGTACATTTCATATTTATGAAGACTGAACCTAGTTACACATTTTTCAACATTTTTCAGCTATAAATCAGGGCTGACATCTAGGGTTTTTCATGCCGTTTTATGTATTTTCAGTTATTGAAAAATTGCTGTAACCTATTTCCTAGTTTATTTATCAAACAACCTTTGTTTCTCATTTGTCTATTTTCAATTTTAGGGTATTTTATTATTGCTGTTATAATATTTGCATGTTGTAACTGTGTTAATTATATGCCCTAGTTTATAACAACAATTTGTAGTTTAAAGATAACATGTGTTTGGGAACCTATTTGAGCCTCTCTAGGACTTGTTAAGCCCTCTAGATTTAGCTGTAAAGGTCCTTTTAACTTGTTGCCTTGGAATTACATCTTATCTCACCTAGAACCCTAATTATTCAACATTCATCTTTGGGTGTAGTCTATAGTAAAACTGTTAGGGGTTATTTAGCTTGGGAACACTCAGTTATCTAATCCCTAAGATCTGTTGGGGGAACCCTCCCTTGTGTGGATAGTATTTGACCATAGAATAGCAGGGGAATAATCGCTAAGGTGATAGTGGTGACTATCCCATTGTTGCTCTTAATGTAGAGTGCTTAGTTAGGCTTTGCACTAAAGTGCTAGATTTTGCAGTAGCTGATCCCATAAAATTGTAGGCATAAGAATAGATTTCAATTGAGGTTGCCTTGTCTCATGAGATTCTTTACATGTGTTTGTGTTTGAAAGTGGATATGAGATTCTTTATGTGTGCTTGTGTTTGAAAGTGGATATGAGATTCTTTATGTGTGCTTGTGTTTGAAAGTGGATATGAGATTCTTTATGTGTGCTTGTGTTTGAAAGTGGATAGTTAGATGAAACAAAAAATGTTGGAGCATGATGACAAGCGTGGAGAGGTGTGGACATTGTTATCAAAGGGGTGAAAACCTTTTAAGTGTAGACTGGTGGTTGTTCAAGAGCTTGTTAAAGGGTTAGGAGGGTTTCTTTGAAGAGTTCGTTACCTAACTGCTGATTTGCTAGAAATTGAGCAATATTTGGAGCCTAAGAGTAGGTGAATCTTGAGCAGAGTTGCAGGGAGCCATCACATTGGGCAAAATGACATCATAAGTTGATCCAAAACCAAAATCGAAGATTTGCACATTATGGTGAAGACTGAAGTACAAAAGACCATGTCACTTATGAATTATTTACAATGATACAGTTGAAAATTTGAATACTGAAGTACAAAAGATAAAACATACAAGTGCAAAATAAAAGTATAATGCATAGTCGAACTATTGCATTTGCAATAAGGTTAGTTTGCCAAGGTGCAAGACTAAATTTAAACGTGACTGAGTTTCATTTTGCATGGCCAGGTCACAATGCGAGATTCCGTGACCAAGCCACAGTGGTGGCCTGTATGACCTAAATTTTATCTCATCCACGACACAACATTGTTTTCTACTCTGAACTGTGCAAAGGGTTGCTCCTTGAATGTTTGACCTGCACTGATCCACACTCATAAAGCATTGACTGATTATGTGCATCCATAGTTAAATAGATACTGGTCAAACTTCTCTTAAGCATGACTCCAATTTCCATAGGCTTAGTTGAAAATGTTTTCCAAGGTATGATTTAGATAGAAAGAGGTAATTCTAGGAGAAAAATGGATGTTCCAACTTATGGCAGAGGACTTTGGGTTACCATCTGTCTCACTGGCCTTCTATTTTGTGGAGGTGGAGATGCAAGACAAATGCTCATGGACACTCCAACCGACTGATTTGGGAGAACTATCAGGCTTTGAGGCTTATTTAGCAGCTCAGTTCAGAGCTGGAATTGATGTGTTAGGAAAGATATAGGCTATCTCGAACTTGGAGCTAAAGCCAATACGCTGGCTCTCGTTGCTTATAATGGGCGAGTAGGCCACTGTAATTTGTCTTCGGTCCTATCATGTTGTACTTAAATATGATTATTATTAGTGTAATAAAAGATGCATTGCTGTGCACCCTGTCCCTGTTACCCCTTCGAAAAACAGAATGAGTGTATCCCATAAATCCAGTCATAAATGTAGCACAGCCTTAAACATGGTCACTTTCCTTGATGATGTCCCAAATCTCAAATAAGAGTGTTCTAAATGCCCTTACATGATGTAGAGAATGTGAAAGATAATTAAAATAAGAAAATGCCGCTGCCTGATAGGATCCACCCTGCCAGATCGATCTTTGAATCTTTGGTTAATTGCAATTTATGGTTTTTGTGATTAACTCAAGTGGGTTGCTTTTTGGTCCTTGTTTTGGCCAATATTTTTTTGGGATGTGATAGAACATAGCAGAGATGCATAATCTACTATATATTACATGAATTGTTTCTTTTTAATATCTGTTAGGCTTTTACTGATAACCATTGATATGTCATGGACTCATGGTGTATTGATCCATCAAGTATAATGGAAAAACCTGTCCAAAAATTGTGTATTTAGAATGCAACAATGTATTTGCAATGCTATGGGTAAACTGAATGTGTCTTTGCTGGCTGTTTAGTTTCTCGATATTATGGGCATACAACTTTGATGTACTTTTCACTGAATACTGGCTCTCTATTTTCTGTACCACAGATATCTTCCAAAATTTTGAATTCAAAATTCTGAGCTTTGTTTTGAACCTTTTTCTTATCAGAAAACTTTTTGCAGAAAGGATTAGTTTACTAGTGGTTGCAGCTGAAGCAGGCAGTTATATTTAAGGTGATAGGGTAAAGTTGGAAAATATATGTGCTTGTTACATAGGCCATACTTAAAAATTGAAAAACAAATACTTGCCCAGGACACGACTTGAAAAATTGAAATGGAGACTGTTGAAGGGTCAGAAATCACACAGATTGGCGCAAATGAGGCATATGGAAATTCCATGGACACTGATAAGTTTTCTGAAGATACTTCAGAGTCAATTTCTGAGGTAATTTTACCGTGTTATTATGAAGTTGATATAGTGTTATCTTTGCAAAATGTGTTTCAATTTGGCTACAGAGTAGAATGACCCCTTTGCAAATATTTGAAATTTGGTGATTGTTTTATAAGCAATGCATTTTGAGAACTAAAAAACAAAACTGGAATTCTCTGAATGAGCTAGGTCTGGCTTACTTATATTCAATTAATTCCATGTCATAGAATTTCTATTATTAAACATGTTTTAAAATCTGGATATGATACTATTTTCACTGTTTCCAATAAATCTTGAAGTTTACTAGATTTTAATGTAGATCTTCATTTTTGATTTCAGGCTAACAAAGAGTGTGGTGAAGCAGAACCCATAGTAAATGGAATTTCAAATTTATCTGATAAGGCTGCTGATTTTGAGAATCTTGATCTTCCTAAACAAATTACTGTGGAGCCAGAAACAGAATCAATGCATGGAAGAGAAAAGGAAGAGAAAAATGCTTTTCCTGAGGAAATGTCGAATACGACTTTGAAGGAAAGAGATGATACTCTTAAGGACCACGAAAGACTCAAGGCCTTTGAATTAGAATGCACGAGATTGACAATGGAGCTCAGTGAGTCTGCACCTGAGGTCTTCCAGTTCAAGGAGGATGCCAACTTACCAGAGAAGCTGGGGGATATAACACAATACACTTTGGCCTTGAGACAAAAGGAAATGACCTTGCAAGAGCAGTTAGCAGATGCTGAGCTCAGGAGAAAAGAAGTGGAAGATAAATTGAACATGCAATCAGAACTACTACAGCAAGAAATTAAAATCAGGTCTCTGAAAGAAGATGAGTTGAATGGTGCACAGTCTATGTTAAGTAAACTTGAAATAAATTTACAAGTATTAAAAGAGAAGGTTCTCGACTTAGAGGGACAGATGAAGTTATCACTTGTCAAATGTGAAGAATATAAAGAACTTGCAAGACAGAATGAGGAAGACTGTGTTGAGTCTTTCAGAAGGGTTGTGGAATTAGATAACTTGTTGGTAATATCTGAGTCAAGGACAAAAGAAATAGAGCAAATTGTAACTTTACTCCAAAATGAAATTTCAGCCTCCCCCCAAAATTTGAAACATGCAGAAATGCCAGATGACTACTTGTTGAGAATCAAGGACCTTGAGACTGAACTACAGGCTTCAAGGCAGAAGGAACAAGAACTGCAAAAGGTCTTGCTTGTTGCACAAGATAAGATATCCAGCCCTGAAGAGATGGAAATGAACTTAACTAATAGAATTTTCGAGGTTGAGAATTTAGCTGAGGTTTTCCGAGGTATTTCAAAAGATGCACAAGAAAAAATAGATACTCTTGAACAAGATCTGAAGGTTGCTTCACAGAGGGAAATTCAGCTAGGAACTAGGTTGAAAGAGCTTGAGGAAAAATTGTCGATGCAGGATAAAACTATACAACTTGCAACAACAAGAGGCAAGGAACTTGAACAATTGCTTGAGTCACAAGCAAATGATGCAGAAATTAACTTGCAAGCAGCAAAAGAGAACTATGCACGCACAGACTCTGAAGCTAAAAGATTAAGTGAGAAGTTGAATTTACTCGTAGCTTGTGTCAAAGAATCTGATTATCAAGCATCACAGGCATCTGTATCATCTCTGGCAGTGGGGGTTGAATTGCAGGTACTGTATGGCAAGTTGTCTGAGATGAAAACTGTACTGCAAGACCTTCAAGGCAAACTTGTGGCTGAAAAAAGCAGAGCTGATATTGCTGAAGCAGGATCAGTGGCTTTAGCTAAGCAGAATTCGAAGTTGAATGATGACCTTGCACGTCTCCAGGTCCACATGGATACAATACAGAAACGTTTAGATGAGGTTGAGACTGAGAAACAGTCAACTGCTGACTTGGTTAGCTCTACAACTAAAAACATAATTTCCTTGACTGAACAGCTGGCAAATGAAAGACAAAGACTTCATAAAAAGGTCTGTTTCCTCACTTTTGAAGTTGCATATTATTTCATTGTAGTTTCTTTAATTAAGTTGCTTATCTTCAGATTTAGCCTTCAATTCTATTTTATGTTATCCAGAAGTAATCAGAGAAATTACACATCTTCTGTGGATGTGCATGTTTAAACTTTAAAGTGATCTACTTTCTTGTTATTTTTAAATACCACCAACCTGAACCTGTGGTGGGTTGGCACTAGGACATTCACTGTTCTAACACGATCTCTGGTTTATTAACCCATTTTAGGGCACTCTTACTGAGAAATAGGTTTTCACTTACCCTTTTATTTTCTTGAAAGCTTTGATCTAAATATTTTATTCCCAATGGGGGATGGAAATTTTCATATATATATATATATAATATCACCCTCAAAAGGGTTGAAAGATTAAAAATACACCTACCTGGAACTCTTTTGTAATGGAGATACTAATCTCTTGTCAGGAAAAATTACCATGTGTTCACTGTTATTAGCTCGGAACATGTAGTGTCCTTATTTTAATCTGGTCACTTCTAGTTCTCAGTATATTAATATTCTTAAAATTGCATGGATGATTTATTTAGTTCCATTTTTGATGAACAGGGTCATCTTAAAAGGACTTCCGGCCTTTTGGGAGGATATCTCATGAGTCTTGTCATTTTCCTTCTCTTGCAGATCTCCAGCTTGGTTAAAGAAAATCACGATTTAACTATAGAGTGCTCGGAGTCAAAAAATAAACTACCGGATCTTTCTTCTAAGCATGGAAGTGACCCAATGAAAGCAAATAAAAGGGAGGAAATTCTGAAAGGAAACTTGGAGGATCTCAAGATCAGATTGGATGAACCTACCAGTGTAGATGTGCATTCAACAGATAAGCTGCATCCGGGTGAAAAGAAGTTGCAGGAGGAGGTCTTGATTTCTCTTTAGATCTAATGTCTTCTTTAGTTTGAAATGCATATTACTATATGTCTGACAACAGGGTAAATCTTTAGAGCTCCCTCACCCAATATAAGTGAGTATGGCTAACATGCTGGCTTTACCCCCAAACTCTAATGTATTAATATCTGAACGAAAAATAGCTGATCTAGATGATACCTTTTTGGCTAAGTTGGCTTCAAACACATGAATTTCTCTGTGATTTAATTTGGGTGCATCACTACAAAAGGTAGCTTTGCCTCTCCATAAACATAGACTTATCAAGTGAATGGTAATCCACAAATCCTTGCCATCATTCCTACTCATCCAACAATCTTCTAGAATTGCAGCCTTCCACCTCAAAGGATCCTCAAAGAGGAATTGTGCCTCAATCCACCTTAAAATGCCCAGGCCACATTATTATTCCAGAATCTACAATTCAAAGTCTCCTCTTTATATCAAATTACATAGAAACCATTTGCAAGCTCTGATATATTAAACCTAACTTTAGTTGCCACAACAATGTTGCTAATCTGATAAAATATAGATGTTACATCACTATGATTAAGATCCCTCAGGGAAGATGAAAGATAAATGAGATCCATTTGATGCAAGATCTAGACATCTTGCATTTTTTCTAGAGTTTCTAGTACTGGCCTTCACTAAGATAGCTAATTGTGACAGGAATGATTTTGACAAGTCACAAGATGGTGACCCATTAAAAACCAATGTACACTTAGCTTTCTAAAGAACAAAAAGGTTTGACTTCCAGATGCATTGTCATATTCTAGAAAAGTGGCTTTTGACTAGAGGTGAAGTCACCCCATAATGCAACTTTCCAATGGATATTGCCTATGCTTATTATCAGCAACCCAACAAGGCACTGGCCAGTTCCAAAAATCTGTGGCTGCTCTACAGCCCCTCTTCTGACAGTGGGGACATTAAGGGATCGGATATTGTGTCTTTATCTGAATTTAGGACGATTTTTCCCCTTGCTAAAATACACCAATGCTTCCATGCTTGATGACTAGGTTCCCAAAGCTCCCTCCGCATGACCACTCTTTTTCCGCTCACTCTCTTGGATAGGTGTCTTGGATCATGAACAATTGTCATGCCCAAAATTTTCTAAGACCAAATTGACCTGTATGAAAGGTCACATCCATGTCTGACCCCTGAAAGGTTTCATTATAACAAAGTAGAGACTTCCTTCCAAGATTCCCATATTCTCTTCAAAACAAGGGACTTCTGAATTACAAAACCTTGTGGTGAATCGATGATATTACAGAAGCTAAAATGGGCTCTTGTGTTACTCAAATATGTGCTGCTATTCATGATACTGCAAATAATCAATTGTTTCTAAGGGCTCTCACGTTGCAGACATCTTATGATCATTTTGCAACCAAAATGTTACCCTTAGTAGCAATATCCGTTGGGGCTAGCTCATCTTCTTCCTTTGGAAGAATGCAAAAATTCCGTGGGAGCATAAGAAGCCTTCTGTTACTCTTAAGCCTAGGCCACAACTACTGCATTAACAGTTTATGTAGCTTCCTGAATGTGTTAATAAGGGAAACCAGCAGGAGCTGTAATAGACATGACTAGCTTGAAGAATCTTAGCTACCACTGTAATATTCCCTGCAAACAACAAGTCTTTTAAATACCACTTCTGAAGCTTCTTATGTGGCCTTTGAAGACATGAATCACACATCTCTGAAGGAGAAATACCATTTCAAAAAGGAATACCCATGTAGAAATTTTGAACTTCATGACTTATATTGCAAATTCAGAAATTTCACCGGACAAGGAAATTTTCCTGGATCTATTCCTTGTGAAATTTGGCCTTACAGCTGATCTTAAATATTAATTTACAGCAGCAAACAGTGGACAATATTTCATCCCACTTCAACCCAACAGACTAACCTGAGAGAAAACATACCAAATATATTCCAACAAGTTTCAGCCCTTAGGGCACATTTTTCCAAGCATAAATCAGATCTGAAATCACTTCAATTACAATAGATTTACAGCACTAGGTTTGCTATATTATTATCAAGATGTATGTTGAATCACTTAACCCTTTCAGCCATATGTTATTGCAAATCAGCGTGAACAACAAGTGCTGGAAATTACCCATCAAGAAGACAATTTGAGCCGAAAATCAACTCTGCAATTTCACAATTTTGGACTGATGAAAACTTCATACATATATAATAGAAATGAATTACATATACATACTCACAGCTTATCAGAAGCTGGTACAATTCGTCAAGCTCTTCAAAACCCTAGCTAGGGAAAACCAAGAAAACCTTTTCTACCACCAAAAATTTCCAACAAGCAAGCATCAACACAAGCAAGTCCTCTTTGGGCTTCAACGCTTGACTCTTACAGGTGTCCAAGATGTCTCCTCTCCTCTTCCTGAATCTCCTTTAGGGTAAACCCTATCTTCTTTACCTCCTTAGGGTGAAACCATAACCATAGAACAACCTTGAAATTCTCCAAGAACCTTGGTGCTCAAGCCAAGGAGAGATGATACAAAGAAGAGAGAGAGAGAGAGATTAGCCGCTACTCTCCTCACATTTCTAACACAAGATGATGATTTATATGAGAGTTTGGGAAGACCAGTAGTATAAAGCGGGCATAAACCCTTACAAGCAACCTATCTCTAACAAGTAGGTCCACACATGTGCATTACACTCCAAAAGGACATGTGTCAACTTGAAGGTAATGACATTGACAAGCAAGGCTCCAAGGCATGGATGTTTCTTCATGCGTTCCTCAAGATCCCAAAAGGGGGATGTAGGGAAACGTTTCCCTAGGCGCTTCTCGTCCTTGGAGTGTGGGAAATTTGGAGGGCGCTTCTCCCACCTCGGGGGATGTGTCCCTATGGAACACTGTATAGTACAAAGCATGATACGGAGAAAAGGCAACAAAAGGGGAATTAAGTCGAAATCCCATTATAGAGTCTAGTCAATCTAAGCATGAGGATTTGGATGATTGTACCTAGTTTTTCATTAGTACTATCACACTATGCTTATTTTTGGACTCTAGAGGTCATTTAGAGCCTCTTTGTTGATGTATTTTGGTTCACAAATGTCTTGCATTCAATGCTATTCTGGTTATATGCACTCTTGCTACTATATAAATGAGTTTGCATTATAAATGGTTTGGATTCATATGGATACATGTGAATGTTTTATGTATATTTTGGTAGATCGGTTTTCTGGTCTTGTTTTTCCTTAGTTCTGATCCTGTTCACATTTTTGTTGTCGACTGTTTCGATTATCGGTCCAGTTCTAATAACGCTTGTGTCCACATGGAATGCACCCTCTAGCAATGTTCATGCGTGCAGTCACTCCACATTTGTGAATTCCATAGTGACCAACTCCAGTGACCAACTCCATGGATGAATGGAGCAAGATGCCTAGTGGATGGAGTGCTCCATAAGAAAGAATGGAGCAATATGCCAAGTGGATGGAGTGCTCCACAAGAAATAGCATGTGGACCATCTCCACAAAGCAAATCCAAGGAGATAAGAGTGAATTAGGGTTTTGACCGTGCTGAAAGTCCATAACATATATCTCCAAGAATAGCAAGAAATGTCTCCACAAGTGTCCTCCAAGAATAACCAAAAATATCAAGAAGAAACCTTCCACATGTGTCCTTTAAGAATAACCTCCAAAAATAGAAAGGAGAAGTACAAGAGCATGCTGTGTCACATTTGTGATCCTCGTTCATATGCCTTGTAATAATAACTTCCATAACCACCCCAAATAAAATAGTATGTACTTGCCAAGTCAAAGAGGGGAGGGCACTTTCCAATGATGGTCCAAAAAACGACAATGTGTAGCTGAAACATCCATGCAATAATGATGATAGAGGTGTGCCCTAGAAATCTATGTCATGTAACTTCCTCAACCACCCAACAAAACATATTATTCTCTAAGTGAAGTGCACCCTAGGGTAATGTGCGAAGGTGGTTATAACTCACTAATAGAATATTTCTTAATATCCCATGTCATAAAAGTATCCAACCAACCTATGAGAGTGCGCCTTAGAGAAGTGTTCCAACCTCTAAGTTACTAATAAAATATTGTGTGCCTTGAAAGATGTGCCCGAGATGCGGGGCACACCAATATAAAGCTTCAACTAATACAATCCTAAATAGCAGCTCCATGCGTGAAAAAGAAGCATATAAAATAGGGTGCCCAAGTTATTAACCTGAATTTGAATAAATTAGATTAATTTAGCCATTAAATAGTTAAATCAACCTCAACATGTGTGCACAAAGGTTAATGCTCAACTATAACCAATCATCCTCCTAATTAGTCATCAACAAATTAAATTACCAAGAACATGTCTTCTATGAAGAGGTGCATTTTAATAAAGTGTTGTACCATGTAAATAAAAACAATGCTACAAGCTATGGGGCCATTGGCCTACTACAAGACTACAAGTCTACATGTACATATCACTAATCAACATGATCATTCCTCATAATGATCAAACTCATCACCACTACTAGACACAAGATCATCAACGGGAGCTACATAAACATCATCTGGATCAGAGTTTGAGGATGCCTCAACCTCATCTGTAACCTCAGTAGTAGCACCATTAACAATAGAACTAGACCTAATGGAAGCACAAGTTGGTCGAGCTGCATGACTAGTGCCTTCCATTGGTTGTTTGCCTTTGCTTGATCCGACTACTAATTATGGTTCCGATGGCGCTACCAGATCTGCATTGGGATCAACCCCCCTAACTCCATGTCAATATCAAAACTAGGATCAAACTCAGCTTCATCCAACACAATGGGATCTAGATCAAGTCTTCTGTTCATCAATTGGTTGCGCCTTAGTCAAAGGTTGTCTTGCACGAAGATAAGATCATTTAATCATTTTTGTTCCAAATGGTTTCTCTTCTTCATGTGTATGCACTCAAAAATAGACTAATTGTGCTCGCAACTTGAAGCACTGCAAGTTTGGCTGAGGACTCTAACTGCAAACTTTTGCAATTGAGGACATTGGTCGCCAAATGAATCCCACCAATGTGTTGCAAAGAAAAATACATTAATTAGTAACTTAGTTCATTTCATTACTTATTTACAAGTATTTACAGATAGTTTGAATTGTAAATTTGTAAACAATTAAACTTTAAAAGAAAAACAAATTGGAATTGCTTACTTGGTTGATCCACATCTCTTGCCATCTTTGCCAAGTTTTTGCCAAAGGTATTTGTTGCCATACTGAAAAGAGTAAGTTGTTTATGTATTTCCAATTGGTTGGAATGGTTAGGGACCATGCGCTCCAAGTAATCATACAATCCATCTCTGACCTCCCCAACCTGCACATCTCCTAGCTGAGCTTTATAATGATACTTTGGGTTCAAAAAATACCCAACTACATGTATAGGATGATGGAGTTGATTGTTCCATCTGTTATCAATGATCTCCCAAATAAGCCTATATTTAGCTAATTTATCCTTGTAAGCTGTCTGTATCTACTCCTTTGCATGATCCATAGCCTCATAGATGTAGCCCACGGCCAATTTTTCCCCATCCACCATCCTTAGCCCTTAATAAAGGGGTTTCATAATTTTCACAATCTCTGCGAACTTTTTCCAAAAATAATTGTCAAAAACTTTCGTTTTGGTGTCTTTGCCATCTTGTCTATGAGCCCACCGAGATGAAGTCCAAAACATTTTTTGCAAGTGTTTTTGTTGAGAATTGAGACATTGCAACATAAGGAAGTGAGTTGAAAATCTCGCAGTTGCAAGCCTAACAAGCTCTTTTCCCCCAATGTTTTCCCTCATTAGGCTCAATACCCACGAGTGGTTCTAGATGTATTTTGTGATGCACTTGGCATGCTCTACAATGTTTTTTACCCACTCCACTTTGCCTATGTCCTCAAGCATGAGGTCTATGCAATGTGTAGTACGTGGAGTCCAAATATGGTTTTATATTTGGACTCTAGCATCCTTCCAGCAAGAACATAGTTTGAGGCATTATCTGTGATGACTTGTGCAACATTCTCTTGCCCCACTCCCTGAATATTCTCATCCAAAAGCTCAAATCAAAGGTTTGCATCCTTCACCTTATCAGATGCATCAAATGATCTCAAAAACATGGTTCCTTGAGGGCAAGAAACAAGGAAATTAATGATAATGCGGTTCTTTCCATCGATCCATCCATCTGACATGATGGAACAACCTATTTTGACCCATGACTCTCTATACTCAGCCAAATACTCATCAATGGAACAAATCTCTTTTTGCAAAAGAGCTCCCCTCAAGTCATGCACACTAGGGCCTTTGAAGCCCTTTCTTGCAACTATAACAGAGTCCCACATAGCTTGGTAATAAGGTGAGCGGGCAACATTAAATGGGATATCTGCATCATACCACCATCTAGCAATGTATTGAAAAGAAGATTCTTTGCATTGCTTTTTCCAATGGTCATCCAAAGTGGGTTGATGTTGAGTTAGACTTGGTTGGGAGGAAGTGGGATTAGCAAAGGCAGTGGTGGCAAAGGTTGAGAAATAACTCTGGATGTTCATCCTCTTTTTTCCTTTAGATTGTTGGCCTTGATGATAAGACCCAAGAGCAGGAGGAACATAGTGAAAGGGGTCATTGGTGGAAGGGATAGAAGAGGAGTCTTGAGTCTCAAGTCATCATACCCACCATCTTTCATACCCACAATGAGCCCATGCAGTGTCCTTGGCTTTTGGAGGCATGATGGTTAGAAATATTTGAAATTTCCAAATGAAAGAAGTCCGCAAATTAAAAAAAAATTGCGGCTAAATAAAATGGAAAAGCTAAGATAGGGAAAAAAATGAGGCATATTTAGCCTACTAAATTTAAGACTTGAAAACTAATAGTTGAACTTGAAGTTTGATAGCATAGAACACAAAAAAATTAAATACATGGACAACAATGAAATATGAATTTTTTCAAATGAAAATCCTTATCTGGAAATGCAAACTAGCTCCCTTAGCCTCCTCTTGAAGATGCCAACTCCACCAACTCCTCCAAACTAGCTCCAAAATAGCTTCTAGTCCAACTCCAAGCCTCTAAGATGACTACTCCAACAAAAACTCAACACTCTCCAAGATCCCAATGAAGCTCACAAAAACTCCAAATGAGATGTGTGAGGCAATTGAGAGGGGAGACCTCCTTTTATTGGCTTTGGAGGGGCTGTTTTTGGAGGGAAACAACCCTTAGTTTTTGTCAAAACCACCTCACAAGGCCAAAAAACGTGTTCGGTGGGTCTGCGGCTGGCTTGGCAGTGAACCAACCAGTTTATGACAGAACCGAACGGTTTATGGGAAAACTGGTCGGTTCCGTCATAAATCAGCCAGTTTATGCCCGGTTTGACCAAACAATTGGCAAGGAGAGCGGTCTAACTGGGTTTTTCTACCAATCCGATGGAGTTTGCTAGTGATTTGGCCAGTTTGACCAGTTTTCGGTTCAAACTGGCCGGTTTTGAATACTATGAGCTTGAGCAGGTACTTCTACATAGACCAATGTGTGTAGGCGTGCAAAAGTTGCCCACAATGACCTTAGTTACTTGCTCTAGTGTGAGCAAGTTGCTAATGTAACTTAGCCTATGTCTTAGGAAAAAACACATATTATTATGTTGGCTTATTGAGTTAAAGAAATTTAGGAAAAGTAAAGTAAATTACTTAAGTGAATATGTTTTAATCTCAACCGTTGATCTCAAGTGAAAGAAGATCTAATCTTGGTTGTTAATCACTTTGGAGATTAGAGTTAGGGATTTAGCTCAATGTAAAGTTATAAAAGCAAGGCTAAGGTGTTAAAATTGGCAACTAGGGCCAAATTTCACTTTGGACGTCTCATTTGATGGAGATGATTATTGCATTGAATTCTTGTTTTCGAGAGGACCAAAATTGACTTAAAGATCATCAAATTTGGACAAGGGGAAATATGTTTTTGAGGTCAAACCCACACATGTGCAAATTGTCAAGGTCGACCACATCATCATGTAGGTTCTTGAAGCCCAACAAACATGTCTTTTGACCCTCAACGACTTGTATAAATAAGAGAGGCCTCCACCCTCATTTGGCACTTCATTAACTCAACATATTCTTCTCTCTCTTCATCTGATTGGTTCGTACGACTCATTGGGAATCTTTTTTCCTCACATGCATGGCAACAAAGAAGGACAAATTTCAGGACCAAATTTCAGGAATCCATTTCATGTTTGACCAACGTTGACCATGGGTTGCATGGACCAAGTTTGACTGCGATTTTTGTGTCAAACTTTCGGTTTTGGAGCGCTGCATCTATTGGCACAGAAACCCAGGTATTTTGGCATGTTGACGTTGACCACAAACTTTAAGTGCATACTTTGACCAAGTTTGGCTGTTGATTTATGGACTGTTTTGCACTGACTTTGACCAACAAAAGAGGTAGAGTTTGATTGTGGTTGACTGAATGGTTTTGGAGAAGTTTGATTGCTGTTGACTTTTTGGTTAGAGTTGATTTGATTGCTGTTGACCAAGGTCAAAATTTCAGAATTTTACAGAGTTGTTTTGACAGTGATTTGACAAATCAACTTTGACTTATTCTTGTACTCTCTCTCTCCCTCTCTGTTGAACATTTGATATAATAATAAGTAAATTGATCAAAGGGTTTTCCCCATCTTGGGGTTTTTCCCTGGCATTCGCCAAATTTGGTGTTCTCTTGTCTTGGCTTGGCTTCTACATTTTATTGTTCATGTTCTATCTACAGTTACTGTCAATGTGATTTATGGTTAATGTGATTGCTATTGGAAACTTATTTGGAAATTGTCATTGGGCTGCTAAAAGGACATTGAAGTAATTATGCTAAGCATATAGAACATACCATTGTTAACTAAATTTAACATGGTATTAGAGCCCAGGTGAAGACAAAGCCCAAGCAAGAGAGAGAAAAGCAATCACAAATTATGCTAAGCATACAGAACATACCATTGTTAACTAAAGTTAACATGGTATTAGAGCCCAGGTGAAGACAAAGCCCAAGCAAGAGAGAGAAAAGCAATCATTAAGAAAGATCTGGTGGACAAGGACAAGTCTCAATGGCTTCTATATCTTACTTCAACACTGAGGATAAGCTCAATGACAAATTTGACTATCATGCATGGAAGATGACTTTGGATCTGACTTTGGAGGAGCATGAAGTATTAGACTATGTGCAGGGAAAAGTGGTGGAGCTTCCTTCAAATGCACCAGCTGCTGCTAAGACGAAGTATAGAAAAGGTGAGGTCAAAGCAAAAAAGAAATTTTTGATTTACTCCATTCAAAAGCATTTGGTTGCCTATATTTCTGATTTGGGAACCTCTAAGGAAATATATGATAAGTTGGTTGGGATGTTCAAAGTGAACAATGCAAATCAAATCCTCTTTCTCAAAAACAAGTTGAAGGATATTGAAATGAATAAAGGGGAGTCTATCCAATCTTACTTCATGAGAATATCTCAAATCAAGATTGACTTGCTATCTATTAGAGAAGTTATTTCTGACAGGGATCTCACTCTCATTGCTCTTGGAGGTCTTCTAAGACCATGGGATGTATTTGTCACCACCATTCTCAACAATGACAGGATACCTGGTTTCAATGAGTTATTGGCTAGATGCACTCAAGAGGAGACTAGGATGACGAAGAGAGATAAGCCCTCCTTCTGCACTCATGCAAAAAGGAAGAATAATGCTGGTCTAAGGAGACAGGGTCAAGGATTCAAGGAAAGAAGAAAGGGAAGGTGCTACAATTGCAACAGGTTCGGCTACAATGCTAGAGAATGTCCTCACAAGAAGAATACTCCAAGGTATGATGAAAGTAATGTTATAGAAAAACAAGATGAGTTTGATCTTATTTCTGCTCTATCTACTGCCTCTCCTCCAGATACGTTGGATCATTGGTGGCTTGATAGTGGATCCTCAAGGCACTTCACTGGATACAAAGAGGCCCTCTCAAATTTGGTTGAAAAAAAGACTAATTTGAAGATCATACTTGGAGATAATGCCACCTACCCCATGAAAGGGATAGGCACTATCACTCTTCACTTGAATAAAGGTCAAACCATTCATTTACAAGAAGTATTGTATGTGCCCGATTTGAAGAAGAACTTGGCGTTTATTTCAGTGATTTAAAGGCGTCAAGGTAGCATTCCTTGATGGAAAGGTACATATTTGGCAAAGAAACCCTAAAGATGCATTTACTTCTGGATTTAGGGTTGATGGTCTCTATCAAGTTGGAGGAAGTCCTTTAGGAGCTTTGACGAGTGATACTTCTCTACAATGTGAATTATGGCATCGATGATTTTACCACTTACATTACAAAGCCTTACCTGGGGTAAGGAAGATGGTCACAGGTATGCCCGATTTTAACTTGAACCATGAAGGTGTTTGTCAGGGTTGTGCAGTTGGGAAACATACAAAGGGACCATTCCCTTCTATTGAGTGCAACACAACCGATATTCTTCAATTGGTCCATTTTGACTTGTTTGGTATGTTACCTGTAACATTATTGGGAGGATACTCATATTATGCAATCTTTGTGGATGACTACTCTCACAAAACATGGACCTATTTCTTGAAGAGGAAGGATGAAGTGTTCAAATGGTTTCGTTTTTTCAAAGCATTGGTGGAAAATAAAACAGGGAGGAAGATCAAGATATTGAGGACCGACAATGGAACCATATATGAATAAAATGAATTCAATGACTTTTGCAACGAGGCTAGCATCAAGAGGGAGATGACTGTCCTATACACACCTAAGAAGAATGGCGTTGCTGAAAGGAAGAATCAAACAATCATGGAAGCCACCCGTGCCATGCTCCATGATTAAGGTCTACCAAAGTTCTTATAGGGAGAAGCTGCCAACACTGCCGTGTATGTTCAAAATCGGAGCCCGCATCAAGCCTTGGATTTCAAGACACCCCCGAGGAAAAGAATAAGTTGGAAGCTTATGGGAAGAAAGGAATATTTGTCAGCTACAGTGAAAATTCAAAGGCATATAGAATCTATGTGCCTGGTTAAAGAGATGTGGAAGTAAGCCGTGATATTACCTTTGATAAAGACACTACCCTTGGGAAAGCCAAAGATCTCCCTACCCCAAGGAAGGACAATGATGATGCTGTCGAAAAACATGATGAACCTATGACAGATGAGCCTATGCCCAATGTTGAAGGCCCAATGGATCCTATTGATCCACCCCCTGGTGATCCCTCTACCTCAAGAAAACGACCTCTATGGCTCAAAGATACTCTCGAAGATGTTGAAAGACATTTCTCCAAGAGGGACATTTTGCGAAAGTAAGAAACCAAACAAGTATCAAGGGTACTTGGTTGCTATGAGTACTATCGTTTAAGCTGAACCATGCACATTCAAAGGAGCTGAAAACACCAAGTCTGGAAGGTTGCGATGAATGAGGAATATGAATCGATCATGAAGAATGATGTCTAGGATGTGTGGTGCCTAGACGCAAGGACAAGTCTATGGTCACTTCTAAATGACTTTACAAAATCAAACATGGAGTTGATGGGAGTGTCTGAAAAATATCAGGCCAGGTTTGTTGCTCGTGGCTTCTCTCAAAAGGAAGGAGTGGACTATGATGAGATATTTGCACCACTAGCCTGATATACCACTATCCAATCTATTATTGCTCTCACTGCCAATCATGGATGGAGCCTACATCAAATGGACGTCAAAATTGCTTTCTTGCATGGCTCGCTTAAGGAGGAAGTCTACTTGGAGCAACCTCGAGGGTTTGAAGTACAAGATTGAAGGGCACATGTATGCAGGTTGAAGAAAGCTCGCTATGGGTTGAAGCAAGCCCCAAGGGCTTGGTATGAGAGGATTGACAATTATCTCGTGAAGCTTGGATTTATGAGGAACTATGTTGATCCTAACCTATATTTCAAGGTTGAAAAGGACATGCCTCTTATTTTGGTCCTTTATGTTGATGATCTCTTTCTAACAGGTGCAAACCCTCTCATTTATTAATGTAAGAGAGAGTTGACTTTCGAGTTCGAGATGAAGGACCTAAGACTAATGCATTTCTTCGCAGGACTCGAGGTCTGGCAAAAGCCAGACGAGATTTTCCTTTCTCAAGGAAAATACATTGTGAAGCTACTAGAGAGATGTGGGACGGTGTATGGCAAGTCTGTGTCTACTTCGATGGAACTCAATTTCAAGAAGCTATGTGGAAGTGCTGCTGGGCTCGAATTGGCAAACCCTTTTGAGTATAGACAACTTGTGGGGGCCCTGCTATTCTTGGTAAACTCCCGTCCGGACATATGATTCGCTGTAAATACTGAGTCAATTTATGGTTGAGCCTCCGCACATTCATTGGATTGCTGCTAAGAATCTCTTGAGATATCTCCATGGCACAATCAACTATGCGCTGAGATACAATGCCGGAAATTTGAGGCTACATGGATATTCTGATGCTGATTGGGCTGGCAAGGTGGTAGATAGAAAGAGTACGTCAAGATGCTATTTCTCATTGGGGTCTGCTTCAATTTCATGGATTGGCATGAAGTAGAAATCGATTGCTTTAAGCACCGCCGAGGCCGAATATATTGTTGTTAGTATGGCCTGTTGTGAAGCTATCTAGTTAAGGAAGCTCTTCAATAAGCTATTTGAGCATGTGCTGGATACCATCGTGATCTATTGCGACAACCAGAGTGGGATTTGTCTTTTAGAGAATCCCATGTTCCACGGCTGCTCCAAGCATATTGATAACATGTACTACTTTATCCAACATATGGTACAACGGGGAGCAATAAGGGTCCAACACATCAAAACTGAGCAGATTGATGACATCCTCATGAAGCCCTTGGGGAAGGTCAAATTCTTAGCTTTTCGAGAGAGACTTGGAGTTGTGGAAGGACCCTCCAATGAGGGTCCTGTTGTCACCCGAATTGTACAGACACCGCGACAACTGCTCAGGGAGGGGATGAGAATGACAACCCTCGCCTTGAGCAGTTGTCGTAGTGCCTGCGACAACAACTCATGGTGGGGGCTGTCAATTTGATCCCCACCCCGAGCTGTTGTCGTAGTGCTCGTACAATCTGGGTGACAAAAGGTCCTGCTTGAGATTGACACTGAGCTCTGGGATCTCCTGGGGGCCTGTGGTACTTCTTGGAGCTATGAGTGACCATAGGCTGAGTAGTTAGCCTTCCCCTATAGGTGCACAATGTACAGGGTGAGTGGTTCACCTTCCCTTGTGATACCCCATGATGGTTGACATGCGTGTAGGGTGAGTTGTTCACCTTCCCCTACGATTGATGACACATGTGTTGAGAAATCTATTGCATTAGGATTAAGTGATTTCTCTTGTAATGGTAATTGCTTGTGAATGTTTTTTACTTCTTTAGATTAGGTTCTTCTCTTGACTTAGATTATTATAGTGTTCATTTTCATCAAACAACTACCAAATCATAAACAATAAGGAGACAAGAGACACAAAATGTAGGCGATCAACCAGGGCCAAAACCTCTCCAACTTGAGAGGAAAACCTAAATGAATTCTTCTTCTTATAGAAACTTCAATTGAAAAAGACCAAGACCAAGACCCTTGACACAACAACCTCTCCAAGACCAAGTCACAAGGCCCTTCTTCACTGCTTCTTCTTCTTGCCCAAGTCAACATTAGTCAAATTGACTTTTATCACTGCAAATTTTGGCTACATTGGTATTTCGGCCTTCCTCCACAAATCTGCAATTCTCGGCTGCTGAAACTTCTGCAAAATCACACGTGTGCGCTGAATTATGGATCTCGATGATGTTTTCCTTCTTCGCTTGGCTTGAGGGCTTCTCCTTGTAACCTCGACTAACAAGATTGATGGTTTATTGACCTTTTACTTGGCTTCTATAAGGGTTGGTGTAACCCTACTGCAAAAAACCTAGTTTCTGTCACACATGTGAGGAAGATGACCCAAAAACAGTCCCAAATTCCTTCGTTCTTCTTCCTCTGCTTCTCATTGGTTATGAGGCTATTCTCCTTGTGATTCTCGCACTTATTCTTATTTCAGTTGCTTGGTCGAATTGTGACGTAAGTGAGGCCGAGCTTACTCTATATACAGTGATCTGTTCCTTGAAATAGGTCGACTTGTGCCAAGGGGTAGGCAAACTTGACATTCTAGAAACATCTTCATCTCTTTTGAAGGCCGACATGAGGGAGTGCTCGTGACAAGGTCTTGGAGGGTTTGTGACTCAACTAACTTCTCTTTTTTACAATGTGTAACATGCCCAAAATGGGTCTTTAATACATGACATTGACTCAATAGACTTTATGACTTGATTGTTGAAGAAAATGTGTAACTAGGTTTGGTCTTCATGACATTGCATTATGATTCTTGTAAAACAAGAAAATGAATTTACTCTGCCATGTTGCATGGGTTTCATGAGCAAGAGGTTTATTTTATAGATGGCTCCCATTGAGAGCCTTAGGATTTATATTTAAGGTCAAAAAGTCAATGTCATGAATAAGGAGCTCTTCTTGGGCCTATGTAAATGTATACAAGTCTAGAACAACCCTCCAAGACAAGCACCAGAAGAAGTCTGCTTGCAAAACGATGAAGAGAATAGTTAAGTCGACCTCAAAATGAATATTAATGACAAGTCGGCTCAAAAATAAAGACACATCGGTTCACCCTAACATGTCGGCTAATTATGGAGACGTGACAACTATATATACCCTGCTGAGGTCACCACAAGAAACAAGAAATCTCGGACAAGTCTGCAATCTCGGATGGGTACAGGATCTCGGTGATAAGGTACAGGATCTCAGTGATGAAGTATTGTGTCTCAGTGCAAGTAATAAAGTGTGTCTCGACCTCCTTATAATCACAGTCTCAATACTGAAACACAGTCATACAAGAATGCAGTCACTATCTCAGAGAATTTCAGATATACCTCTGCAACTTCGGATAAGTGCAGGAAGCTCAGACAAAAGTATAGTGGACAATATTCAGATGGATAAGGTGTTACAGGTATCTCGGAGAAGGAGCAGTATAATGTTTCAGTTGGGAGAAGGGTCATGTCTCGGCATACTTATGAAGAGAAGAGTCAAGGAGAGACATTCTTTATCTCGGCCTACTCTCTCAATACAATCACAGTCTCGGCATAATCATAAGGAGAAAGATTACAATGATCTCACAATAGTAAACTTTGTCTCATGAACACAGTCATGACCTCAGCATAATTACAATCATGATCCTAATGAAGACAAAGTCAAGACAGTGATGAAGAAGGTGCAGTAATGGTGCAACATTGATCTCGCTGAAGAAACAATCATGGTACAACAATGATGATGATGATCTTAGCAGTGACAAAGAAGAGGATTGGTGTCTTGGTCTTGGAGTGGCATAGTAGGTCAAGGGTCATGGTGGTCTTGGAGTGGCATAGTAGGTCAAGGGTCATGGTCTTGGTATTCGTCAATTGGAATCTTTATAAGAAGAATTTTGTGCAGGTTTTCCTCTCCAAGAGGGAGAGGTTTTAGCCCTGGCAGAAAGCCAACATCGTGTGTTCTTGTCTCTTTGTTTTTGGTAGCTATTTGATGAACTAAGAAGACACACTCTAATAATAACAAGTGAAGACTATGCTAAGAAGAAAAGTTAAAAACACCTCACAAATAGTTATCAAGCTAAGAAGAATCACATTAAACTCTAAAGGCCCTAGATTCTTCAACATTGATGACCAAACCTAATAGCTCACCATGGGAGCTTTAACTAAAATAAAATTCCTTAGCATGAAACCCATGACTCAAGCATAACAAAATAATTTTATTTTTCTTCTTTACATCAATTACATAAAATCATGATTACACATGTCATTATGAAGACTGAACCTAATTACGTTTTTCAACACTCCCTCTTAACTAGGGAGGTATTCTTAATCTACACAAGGTACTTGGACATTCTCAATCTGAAGAATTCTCATAAGAAGAGTCGGATTGGTAACCCATTTGTTTAGCATAATATCCTCCAACATTGTCACATAGCAAGGCTTTGGCTAACAACTCTATCTCTCCACAAGATCAGAGCACAATGCCAGCGAGAGCAATGATTTATAGACACCCTCATCATTGTCTCTCTTGGAACATACCCTACCCGGGTTCTCTCAGAGTATGTTCCACCAGGACTATTCTTATCTTAGATTCCCAGTCCTTAAAGAATATCGATCCTCTACGACTACTCTTATCTTCGATGCCCTACCACATCCTCAAAGAGTATCAGATGCCAGATGCTTACCCAATCCTCCATTCTATCTTCCCAAGTGAAGACAAGAATGATGTGTCTATCTCTCCCTCACAACTTAGGGAGGACATACTCATTCCACTAAAGGAATGTACCCATTCATGTAGAAGGAATGTACCCAAGGTCCCTCTTAACTAGGGACTTGACCAGGCTCCCTCTTGCCCAGGGACTTGCTTCCAGCAGCTCTCTAGGTGGAGATCATGGGATAAACAACTGCTTGTAGAACTCCTTTCCCTGATGTCATGAATTTCTTCTTTGTCATAGAGTTTACATCTTTTGGGACCTCTTCGTAGGGCATAGACCATCCATCACTTTCATCCATGAGTCATGTCATCATTTCTTTCATTGGAAAGTGATCCATTGGTCCATATATGGCCTTCCTTCATGCCATGTTGCCTTCTTCATATCATGTTTCCTTAAGGACCTTTCATCTTGCCACACGATTGTTGGTTGTAGAAGACTTTCATAGTTCTTCCCATAGCATCCTTGCATAAGTCCATCCAGATATGTGTTCAAAAATAAGAAATGAACATTAGATCAAAATTACCTTTGTGATGGTCTTTCATTAGGACTTATTTTTGTTTGCATCAACATCTTGCATGCATATTGACACATCTCCAAAAGATATATATTGTCAAGGGTCTCTTTCTTTTTCAGACTTCATCAAGGTCTTTATATCTTTCAAGGAGATATCATAGTCAAATCTTCTAGTCTTTGGATGTTGATTGCCTTCTTCATAGTTGCAAATTTCATGATCTCTTCCTTTCTTTTTTCACATATTTCTTTTCCCAAGAACTTCTAATCAAAGATCCTATTTATTGTCAATCACCTCATATTTCATATGAGGACATATTAGGTTGATTTCATCTAGTCAATGTGTGACCCATGCCTTCCTGTATCCTTTCAAAGGAGGAGATCTTTTTTGATCATGCGCTCGAGATAGAGCATTTATCCATGTTACCTGCAACCATATGACATGACCCTATTTGATCAAATACAAGCATATATACCTCATTTTTTCCTTTAGGTCATCTAGACTTCCTTAAACAACTTCCTTGATTGAAAGAATTCCTTCATTTGCTTCACTTCTTTTGACATCATTCCATCATCCCATAAATTCTCACAAGCTGGAATTCTTGATGAAACACTTGCTTCTTTTTAATTGGCGAACCTTCCAATGAAGATTCCAACAAAGGATCTTGAGTATCCTCATTCAGTGAATATTTCCTTTTGACTGATGTATGATGTACTTTGTACTAGAAGACTTTTCCTTTTTCTCATAAGTACCACTTATGCTTCTAATGAGCTATATCCTTTCATAGGTGATTTCCATAGACTTTTATTTCAGCTATCTTTCATGCTTCTCTATGATGATGTCACGAGCTTTTGCTTTCAATGTTTCTATGATGCCATGATGCATCCTATGATGCTCCTTAGTGACTCATGATGGTCATATGTTACAACAGAAAACTTGAAAACCAAAAACTTGAAAAGAACTAGGTGAGGAAGACTATCTCAATCATAGTAGAGATCTTTTACTTCCTCTTTTCAGCTTCCTCCACTTCTTCGGTGATATGGGCTTCTTCTCTTCCTCTTTTGTTATTGTCCTTCTTGAGCTTAGGACAATTGTAAAGTTTTGTAGATGTTCTATGCTAAGAGCAATTTCACTTTTCTCACAACAATCATACAAGTAGATAAGCAAAATGCAGATAGAACATATAAGCAGATCTTACAGAAGACAAATCAGAAAGAAGAAAAATGTATGTGTTCGTTTCGGCGGTCAACAGGATGCTTCAACCAGCAAAGTCTCCTTTGGTCAGCCAGCCCAACATGTGTCACAACAACCCTCCAACCAGTAGAACTTCTGCGAAACCCTAGCAGCAGAAACCCTAGCAGAGAAATCCTCTTCGTCCTTCCCACGTGTGGCTGAAATTCGTTCTCCAGATAGCTCGTACTTTTAGGATGAGAGAGGAAGATGTGAGTTGTGTTCTCCTCAAATTCTCTCCAACTTTTCCTGTATATATATCCATCAATGAGGGTGTGTGACACATCTGTTGGGCATGTGAGCCTACATTACAAAACTGGCTGACCTTGCACATATAATTTATTAAGAATAATAAATTCAAAATATAAGTTCTGCTCATCGGATTAAGACTATTTTTATATGGATTTTACACCTTTCAGAAAGAGGAATCCAACAAAAATATTAGCCTCTTAATTTGAGCATCAGAACATGGAGTTTGGACCTAGTTGTCCAAATTTAACACTCCCTCTCAACTAGGGAGAACTCCATCTATTAGTGCAATTAACATCGTGAGTCATCCCGCCGAAACTTGCTTTGCTGGCTTCTTTATTTCAGAACAGAAGTGGGTCAGTCACAAAGACATCATTCCCCGACTGACATAATCAGTCCAGAGGTCCCAGACCTCACAAATCTTGATCCCAGATCAAGTGGTTGGACCATGTCATCCTAGATAGAGAGTACGGCAATCTCTGATGCGTCCATCAGTCTTTGCTAATAGTCTATAGCTTTTCCACACCTCATTGGCCAAATGAGAGGTACTTCCCATGAGCCCTGAACTCAATGGGTAGGATGCATACAGGGCACCGATTAAATGAGTGGCGAACCAGCTCAATAATCACAAGGGTGGGGCAGAAGCATTTTGAGTGCTTATAGCTCCGAGAAGCTATCCCCAAAGCCCCCCAGAGCTCCCAGAGCTCATCGTCCAACAGGACCCACATCATAGGGTCTTTCCACGACACCAAGACTCTCACGGAAGGTTAGGAACTTGACCTTCCCCAGGGGCTTAGTGAGAATATCCGCGACCTGCTCATCAGTTCCTATATGATCGAGCCTTACGGCGCCTTGCTGTACCATATCCCGGATAAAGTGGTACCTGATATCAATATGCTTGGATCGGACGTGGAACACAGGATTCTCAGTCATACGAATCCCACTCTGATTATCACAGAGTATTACAGTGGTATCTAGCACATGTTGGAACAACTCACTAAAGAGCTTCCTCAACCAAACTGCTTCACAACAGGCCATACTAGCAGCAATGTATTCGGCCTCCGCGGTGCTCAAAGCCACCGACTTCTGCTTCCTGCTCATCCATGAGATCGAAGCAGAACCAAGATTGAAACAACATCCAGATGTGCTCTTACGATCCACCACACTGCCAGCCCAATCGGCATCAGTATATCCCCGGAGTATCACACTCCCGGCAGTGTATCTCAGCCCATGGTTTATCGTGCCCCGAAGATATCTCAAAAGATTCTTGGCACCAACCTAGTGAAAATGATGAGGCTCAACCATCTGTTGACTCAAAGTATTCACTGCAAAACATATGTTCGGACGGGTGTTCACTAAGAACATCAAAGCTCCTATGAGTTGACGATACTCAGTAGGATTGGCCAAGATAGGCCCTGCAGCGCTGCCACTCAACTTCTTAAAGTTGAGTTCCATTGGTGTCGACACGGACTTACAGTCCACCATCCCAAATTTTTCCAGAAGCTTCACAATATACTTTCCTTGAGAAAGGAAAATCTCTCCAGGTCTCTACCAGACCTCCAGGCCTAGGAAATAGTGCATCAGTCCTAGGTCTTTCATCTCGAACTCAGCAGCAAGCTCCCTCTTACATTGATGAATGAGAGGGTCATCACCTGTCAGGAAGAGGTCGTCTACATACAGCACTAGAATGAGAGGCTTTCCTTCCACAACCTTAAAGTAAAGGTTTGGATCAGCATTGCTTCGAGTGAAGCCCAACTTCATCAAGTAACTATCCATCCTCTCATACCAAGCTCTGGGTGCTTGCTTTAACCCATAGAGGGCTTTCTTCAACCTGCAGACATAAATGTCTCGATCTTGAACTTCAAATCCCAGAGGTTGTTCTACATACACCTCTTCCTTTATTGCACCATGCAGAAAAACGGTCTTGACATCCATCTGATGAAGACTCCATCCTTGCGTAGCAGCAAGGGCTATGATGGATCGGATGGTGGTATATCGAGCCACAGGTGCAAATATATCGTCATAGTCAATTCCTTCCTTTTGAGAGAAGCCACGGGCAACAAATCTTGCCTTAAACTTTTCAGCACTCCCATCAGATCCATGTTTAATCTTGTAGAGCCATTTAGCGGTGACCACAGATTTGTCCTTCGGTCTCGGGACCACATCCCAGACATCATTCTTCATAATAGCCTCATATTCTTCATGCATAGCATCCTTCCAGACTTGATGCTTGATGGCTTCCTCAAAAGATCCAGGTTCAGATTGTATAATATTACTCATGGCAGCTAGATACCCTTGGTATCTACACGGCTTTTTGCTTTCTCGGAATGTTCCCCTTTGTCTTGGATAACTTCTTCCTTTCCTTTAATATCCAATGAGATTCCCAAGAGCTATGTTCTTCATGATTCCAATACGAGCTCTTGTTTTCATGATGCTATGATGCATCTTCTTACCATGATCATATCTGCAAGGACTTCTGATAGGATCTTATCGAAAGGGATACCATCTCATTCATATTGGAGATTTATTACTCGCTCTTTCCTTAAGATTCCTCTATCCTTCAGATGATATGAATTCTTCTTCATAACCTTCCCATAGCATTGAGTCTTAGCTATACTAAATTGTCTTGTTTGAGTACCAAACCTTTATAACAATGAGGTCTTTATGATAGCTACACCTAGATAGGGATCAGGACCTTACCTTCATCATAGCCAGGATCATGCTCAGGACCTTGTCTTCATAACAGAATAAGATCATGACTGCTTGTTTTACTGTAACATTCTCACTGAGAACTTTACTGTTCTTTTACTGAGATAATCTCTGTGCTTTTACCGAAACCATAGCTATAACACTGAGATCTCAAGATCTTCTCATAATCAATACTAGACCGAGATCATGATACAGACTTATTCTGCCACTCCAAGACCAAGATCATCAATCCCTTTCTCAGACACTGCTGAGACCATCATCATTATTGCTACTACACTGAGGTCCCTGTTATTGCATCACTGATATCATCACTGCCTGTATCATCGATGTTATCACTACTAAACTGCTGCACATTCATCCAAATCAGCACTGCTTCTTCGCATAACATTTTCTGCCTCAAAATTTCAGAGATTTATACAGAGATTTTCATCAAGAATCTGACCAAGATCATGATTACCATCGACCATACTATATATAACAAGACAGAGTATCATTATAAAAACTCCACATATGCTTACTGCATTTATATGTCGAGACTAGGTGAGTCACTTTGTGAGATCTTTATATCACGCGAATATACCTGAGACCTTAGTCATTATATGTATTGCGTCTATCTGGAATCATCATAACTGTGACTGCGAGTATGCCGTGTTGTGATTGTGACTGTAGGATCATTGTGATCTTTCTTAAACCGAGACAGTGAGACTATGCAAAAGCAGTGAGGGATCCGAAGATCTTTCCATCACATATATATATAGTGACTGTACAAACCATGTTTCGGTTCACAGGAAAACTCCACGACAAGAGTGCGCAATCCCTGCGCTGTCGTGTATCTCCCTCCCGTGAACCAATCATTCCACGAACTCAATAACCGGCTGTATGCGTATATTATTACGCTGTTTATTAAAACACCCCAGCGCTCCTTACAAACAGCGTAATGATATACTCTGTCCACGTCCACGTGACAGTCCTGCAACCGTCCACCCGTATCGATATGTCAATCGATAGCTCGATGTCCACATGTCAATAACCAGATATGCCTGCGCAACCCATGCTACGCCATGTATCTGCCACGTGACAGTTTTTCTTCCGCGCTATTGACTAAGTGCTCCAGCGCTTATACAATCCTGCGCAATAGTGCTATGGTCTTCTGCCCACGTTGATCGTCGGAAGGCCTGCACGCAACTTCCGTGACTCTCCGCCACGTGTCAGCCCTCTGCTGTGTCAACTTCCACCTGGTTTATCCAATGCACCAGCGTATATGCGTATACATATACCTGCGCATATGATTACCGGTCCACGCGTCGTCTCAGCAGAAATATATCAACATATATATATAAACCCGTATATATATATTGCAGTCACGCGATCGTCTGCCAACGATCCTGTAACTATCTGTAGATCCTTATCCACGTGTTGATCCACGGTTTCAACCTGGAGACAGTCTTTTATCCCACCGCTAGCCCAAGATAACTATTCTGACAATCCCGCATACGTGTAGACCTCCAAGTGGTTTATACGCCTTCTATAAACCTGTGCGTTACACGTCCGGCAGTCTGAATGTTATCTACCAACAGTTTATAACCAGACCACCAATAAATACTTTGATCGTTCTATCCGACCAGTCCGCTAGATATATATGACATGCTTTGCGCAATGGTATAATCAAGCTGCTGTCCGTATTCGAGGCTATAGAACAGTCCTTGCCCGCAACAGTCAGACTATTCTCGCTCCCCCGTCGTATTATTCTCTTCTTGTTCACAAGTCTAGGTCACGGATAACCTGCGCTTATACCGTAAGCCTGCGCTTATGAACAACGTCCCAACGACCGCGTCAGTTCGTTGTTTGGATATAACCTCTGCGCTGTTTACTCCAAATAAACCTGCTTGTTTATATGCTCCAACAACTGCCCGCGTCTTTAACCTTCATCAGATCTTCGACCCTCCACTGCAACTATAAAACCAAGTCCGAATCTTTACGAAATTACCTTGGCTTCATGCGCATAAGATAGTGCGTATTCTCCAGCCTTATTCGTAAGTTTCCTTGCCTTTTATCCGAGATCAGAGAGTGAAGTCCATCCTTCGATGATGATTGCTATAGATAGAGTTTGTCTTCACCTCAGCTCTGATACCATGTAAAGTTTTGTAGATGTTCTATGCTAAGAGCAATTTCACTTTTCTCACAGCAATCATACAAGTAGATAAGCAAAATGCAGATAGAACATATAAGCAGATCTTACAGAAGACAAATCAGAAAGAAGAAAAATGTATGTGTTCGTTTCGGCGGTCAACAGGATGCTTCAACCAGCAAAGTCTCCTTTGGTCAGCCAGCCCAGCATGTGTCACAACAACCCTCCAACCAGTAGAACTTTTGCGAAACCCTAGCAGCAGAAACCCTAGCAGAGAAATCCTCTTCGTCCTTCCCACGTGTGGCTGAAATTCGTTCTCCAGATAGCTCGTACTTTTAGGATGAGAGAGGAAGATGTGAGTTGTGTTCTCCTCAAATTCTCTCCAACTTTTCCTGTATATATATCCATCAATGAGGGTGTGTGACACATCTGTTGGGCATGTGAGCCTACATTACAAAACTGGCTGACCTTGCACATATAATTTATTAAGAATAATAAATTCAAAATATAAGTTCTGCTCATCGGATTAAGACTATTTTTATATGGATTTTACACCTCTCAGAAAGAGGAATCCAACAAAAATATTAGCCTCTTAATCTGAGCATCAGAACATGGAGTTTGGACCTAGTTGTCCAAATTTAACAACAATCTCCCTTGTAATGCCCATATTCTTGACATCCATAGCATTGAACCTTGGCCATATTCTTCTTCTTTTTTTGAGGACCAAACTTTCCAAATTTTCCTTTTCTTTTTGTCATTGTAGCATATGCTTGATTTTGTTCACTTGATCCTACATCAGTTTTTGCCTTCAGCCTGGTTTCTTCAATCTTGCATAGTGACCATAGATCCTTGAATGGAGTAGCTTCCTTCTTCCCATAAATGCTTGATGTGAAGTTACCCCATTCCTTTGGTAGTGCATTTAGTACTACGGTGGTCATCTCTTTGTCAGACATTATTTCTCCCAGATCTTGAAGTTGATCCCTTATTTCAGATATCCTCATAAAGTATGAGGCTATTCCTTCTTCTTTTGATATCCTTAGCTTGTAGAGTTCTTGCCTTAATGAGATAACTTCTCCTGTAGTGCTTACAGAAAACAACTCTACCAGTTTGTCATATATTTCTTTTGAAGTTTCGAGTTTAGATACATATGGAATGAGGGGATCCTTGATGGATTCTATGAGAATCCTTTGAGCCCTTACTTCCCCTTTCATGAACCTTGCAAGTGCTTGAGCATCTTCTTTTGGAGGTTTGGAGATTGAGCCCTTAACATGTTCCATGACCTCATTTTCAATGAGATTCAGATCTGTCCTCTTCTTCCATGCAAGAAAGTTTGAAGCCCCAACCAACTTGTTGCTTTCCTTGCAAAAAGACATTTTGACAGATTCAGATGTAGACATAAATATACTTGTGAAGATGCTTCTTCCACTTGCTGCTTCCTTGAATTTGATGATGATATAGATAATAGAAAACTTCTCCTTGATGAAGATAGTTTTCTTCAAGAGTGATCCTTGGCTCCAAAGAGAGGGAGATCACCTTAGAACTTTTGATGATGATGACAACGTCCTTGATCTTGCTTCTCTTGGATGAGTAGACTTAAAGTTACTTTGCTTTGTAGATCTTTTCAACTTGAGTAGAGGTAGGGTCTTTTGTGGTCCTTTTATTTTGATGATGACTTGAGCGAGGTTCCCAATACTTCTTTTGGTGTAGACTTCTTCTTCGATTTAGGGTTTTGACACTTGACTTCAAGATGCTTTTAGGATGAGATGATCTTTTAGATCTGCTTTGATGCCCTTCTAGAGTTTCAATCCTTGAATGCTTGAGTGTCTCTTGATGAGCTGCCCTTCCTTGATTTGTTACCTTAGCTCTGATACCATGTTGAGAAATCTAGGGCATTAGGATTAAGTGATTTCTCTTGTAATGATAACTGCTTGTGAATGCTTTTTACTTATTTAGATTAGGTTCTTCTCTTGACTTAGATTATTATAGTGTTCCTTTTCATCAAATAACTACCAAATTATAAACAATAAGGAGACAAGAGACATAAAATGTAGGCGATCAGCCAGGGCCAAAACCTCTCCAACTTGAGAGGAAAACCCAAACGAATTCTTCTTCTTATAGAAACTTCAATTGACGAATACCAAGACCAAGACCAAGACCCTTGACACAATAACCTCTCCAAGACCAAGTCACAAGACCCTTCTTCACAGCTTCTTCTTCTTCCCCAACTCAACACTGTCAAATTGACTTTTATCACTGTAAATTTTGGCTACACTAGTATTTCGACCTTCTTCTACAGATTTGCAATTCACCGCTCCCTGAAACTTCTGCAAAATCACACGTGTGGGCTGAATTATGGATCTTGATGATGTTTTTCTTCTTTGCTTGGCTTGAGGGCTTCTCCTTGTAACCTCGAATAGCAAGATTGATGGTTTAGTGACCTTTTACTTGGCTTCTATAAGGGCTAGTGTAACCCTACTGCAGAAACCCTAGTTTCTATCACACGTGTGAGGAAGATGACCCAAAAACAGTCCCAAATTCCTTCGCTCTTCTTCCTTTGCTTCTTGCTGGTTATGAGGCTATTCTCCTTGTGATTCTCGCACTTCTTCTTATTTTAGTTGCTTGACCGAATTGTGTCCTAAGTGAGGCCGAGCTCACTTTATATATAGTGATTTGTTCCTTGAAATAGGTCGACTTGTGCCAAGGGGTAGGCCGACTTGTCATTCTAGAAACATCTTCATCTCTTTTGAAGGTTGACATGAGGGAGTGCTTGTGACAAGGTCTTGGAAGGTTTGTGACTCAATTAAATTCTCTTTTTTACAATGTGTAACATGTCCAAAATGGGTCTTCAATACATGACATTGACTCAATAGACTTTATGACTTGATGACCAAATCTAATAGATCATAATGGGAGTTTTTACTAATATAAAAATCCTTGAGCATGAAACCATGACTCGAGCATAACAACATAATTTTATTCTTCTTTACATCAATTACACAAAATCATTATGAAGACCGAACCTAGTTACATTTTTCAACGTGTGTAGGGTGAGTGGTTCACCTTCCCCTATGATTGATGACATATGCATAGGATGAGTGGTTCACCTTCTGTTGCGGATGCCCCAGCATACATCCTACCCATGTAGTCCGAGACTCATGGGTAGTATCTCTCATCTGGCCAATGAGTTGGGAAAAGTGGATAAGGACCATAGCACTACAATGGACGCATCGTGTACTGCCATACTTCCTATGTCTAGGATGCATGCTGTTCAACAACTTGATCTAGGATCAAGTCTGATTGTGGTTTTACCTCTGGACCGACTTCGGTCAATGGAGAGTGGCAAGGTCTTGTGACTCCCTCTCAATTGATTCTTCTTCATTATTACATCAACGTTCTACAGAGTTGAGATGAGATGCATGGATGGTACATGATGACAGGATGGCATGTTGATGGATGGATTGGCAGGTGGAATTCTCCCTAGTTGAGAGGGAGTGTTAAAATTGGCAACTAGGGCCAAATTCCACTTTAGACAGCTCATATGATGGATATGATTATTGCATTGAATTCCTCTTTTCGAGAGGACCAAAATTGACCTAAAGATCATCAAATTTGGACAAGGGAAATATGTTTTTGAGGTCAAGTCCACACGTGCAAATTGTCAAGGTTGGCCACATCATCATGTAGGCTCATGAAGCCCAACAGACATGTCTTTTGACTCTCAACGACTTGTATAAATAAGAGAGACCTCCACCCTCATTTGGCACTTCATCAACTCAACATATTCTTCTCTCTCCTCCTCTGATTGGTTCGTACAACTCATTGGGCATCTCTTTTCCTCACACGTATGGTAGCAAAGAAGGACGAATTTCAGGACAAATTACAGGAATCTGTTGCAGGTTTGACCAATGTTGACGAGGGGTGCATTGACCAGGTGTGCCTGCGATTTTTGGGTCAAAATTTCGGTTTTGGAGAGCTACATCTATTGGCACAGAAACCGAGGTATTCTGGGCATGATGACCAGAGCTGACTGCAGGGTTGGGCTGACTTTGGTTGATCAAACTGTTTTGGAGAAGTTTGACTGCTGTTGAATTTCTAGTTAGGGCTGATTTGACTGCTGTTGACCAAGGTCAGAATTGCAGAATTTATCAGGTCAGAATTGCAGAATTTTACAGGGGCTGTTTTGACAGTGGTTTGACAAGTCAATTTTGACTTATTTTTGTACCCCCTCTCTCTCTGCTGAACATACGATATAATAATAAGAATAATTGGTCAGAGAGTTTTCCTCATCTTGCCCTTTTTCCCTGCCATTCGCCAAATCTGGTGTTCTCTTGTCGTGGCTTGTCTTCTGCATTTTATTATTTATGTTCTATCTACAGTCACTGTCAATGTGATTTATGGTTAATGTGATTGCTATTGGAAACTAATTTGGAAATTGTCATTGGGCTGCTAAAAGAACATTGAAGTAATTGTCTAAGTATAGAACATACCATTGTTAACTAAAATTAACACAAGGAGATGAGAAAGACGCATTACAACAACACAAGATTGAAAGAGACATCTTAGTGAGTGGTGCCCTGGGTTTAAGGGAGTGCAGAGAGACTGGAGATCCAGATCTGCAGAGAAGATCGAGCACTAATCTATAGCAGATCTGCAGAGAAGATCGAGCACTAATCTATAGCAGATCTGCTGGATCAGATCCATGTTCATTTTATATCCTGTATTTTCTCAGTGGAAGTAAGTTCTAAGGTTTTATTAATGAAGAGCTGTGATTGGGTAGGATCTGTTGTGTCATTGTGTTTGAGATTGGTATATTTTGCTTCCACTAAAATTTATTGTGTTAGCGAACCTAGTAGCGAATTAAGTTCTGGGTGCTAGCTTTGCAAAAAATTAACACTATTGAATAAACTCAGGATCAATACATAAAAAAGTAGTTTCATTAATTTCACATCAAGTAGTTCTCATTAATTTCACATCTTTTTCTAGATGCAACATACGTTCAAATAAATTTCAGTGGTACGATTTCATGCTTTTTCTGGACACCAGGAAAATGCTTTATTAATTCGATCGATATTCACTGAATAGGAATAAAGTATGATTTAGATGTGATCGATATTCACTGAATAGGAATAAAGTATGATTTAGATGTGGTCTTATCTATTGCTTTTAAGTTTTATGACTTATGGAAGGTTTAATTGTGTATGGCAAATGTTATTGAAACTGCAGGATATGGTCTCTGAGAATCTGCTTTTGAGGGGAGGGCCTAGAAGTTTGGGAGACTTTGAGGAGAGCTTTTCATCTTCGTACTTGAAGGATATGAAGGCAAAAAGTGTGTCAGAATGCCAATCAGTGCCTGTTTCTGGTCTTGGAACCGTTGTAGATGTCAAATTATCTAGGCCTATCATCCCTGACATCAAAATCATGTTAGTAGTGGTTGCAGTCTCAGTAGTCATTGGTTTGGTCATTGGAAGAAATTCTTAGATTACCTTCTGAAAATTGGGCCTTCTAGATTTATGTACAATAGCCTATATTTAAAGAAAACCCATATTTCCATTACGTTACTTGAGAGCTTGAAGCAGAGAGAAGGTTTACTCCACTACTGGTTGTAAAATGATGTTAAGATAAATGAGAGAGGATTGATTTAAATTGTTGCTGGTAAACCTTCATTAGTATCAGACATATTTCCCAGAATGTGGAGCGAATATTACAATATCTAACTTGCAATAGAGAAAATGGTATAATGTCCCATCTCTGAAATTTTGGAGACGTACTAGGCCTGTTTGCAGGTATTTGTCCTGATGTCCCATGAGCAGCAGTGTAAGTAACTTTTCTACAATACTGTCGTAAAAGCTTTGTTGTATTTTTGGGACTTTAAGTAATGTCCTTGATACATCACTGCAGTGTCTGAATTTGACATCTATGCCTTACCATGACGTATGTGGTACGCTTTAACACAATTGAACAATACATGAATTTTTGATAATCCATAACCAGCTAATCCAAACGGTAATCTTCCTGATGTAGGCACTAAGAGTGAAATTTGGTCTGACAGCAGGCCCTTCGAAGAACTTGCTTTGTTGTATTTTTGGAACTTAAGGTAATGTCCTCGATATATCACTGCAGTGTCTGAATTTGACATCTATCACTTACCATGACGTGTGGTGTGCTTAACACAATTGAACTATACATGAACTCGTGATAATCCATGGCAGCTAGTCCAAAAGGAAAACCTGCCTGGTGTAATAAGCAGTAAGAGTGAAATTTGGGGAGGCAGCAGGCCATTCGAAAAACTTTGCCATTTGACTGCATGCCTTTTCCAGTGATATGGTATATATCTTATATCAAAATAAACATGAATTACTTACATAAAGCAAGAGATGCAAAGATCAATGTTATTTCATGAAAACTTGATAACTACAAGGGGATATAAATATATTTACCGTGCTTTCTTGAGTAATCATTTCATGAGAATGTACAAACAAGTAGCATCCATTTATATTTTCGACTTTGATTTTCATTTATACTATACGTTAGTTTTTATTATTTTATTATATTTAAATTAAAACAAATAAATTAACACCATAGTATTGTGACATCCTGCTGCAATCTAATGATTTAGCATGAGATTGTATTATATATTTTTGAATTCTTTATTTTGTTCATCATTCTATGCCCTAAGAATGAGTATTCTTTTAAGTTTGTAGTTAAATAGGGTGGACTTTATATTAATTTAATGTTACAAAATCAATTTTGCAAAAAAATTTAAACAACATATTTTAGAAGAAATATAAAGTATGCTGTAAATTATTAAAACTTTATTGATTTTCTCTTTTAACTAGTCTAAAATTATGTGGACAAAGACAAAACTTCGTTATCCAAGAGAATGAAATAAAAGTAAAACTAATGTATGTGGGCAACATGGGCATTGGTATGTATGTGGCATACTAGTATCACACTAGTATCCAACTATGATACTATCATAGTGTGATACTAGCATACTAGTATCACACTAGCGTCAGGTGCACTGTGATCCAACTATGAAGGTCTGAGGAATTCTAATAATTTTTTAATATCACGATTGCTAAAATTACAATTCAAACGCCAGTAGGTAGCGTTGATCGGTTTCTCCAAACATTGTCACACCTGTTTTTTAAATCCTTTCCTATTTTTCTTTGGCAAGGGCTTATTGCGAATATGTTTGATATGCGTTAACAAAGCAATTATAGCCTAAGACAAGCGAGGGTAGAAAGCTCTTTCAGGGGAGAGAGCCGAGATGATTTGGAGCTGATTGAGCATCAATGGATAATCAATGGAGGTTCTTGCAAGTGAACAGCATGAAATGCCATGGTGCATGGTCATCCATTGCTTTTGATTTAGAGGCCACATTGTGTATGGTCATCCATTGCTTTTGATTTAGAGGCCACATTGTGTTTATTGACGCATGATAGGAAAAGTAGCAATTACTGATTCATTATTCCATGAAAGTGTTGGGAAATGCATTTTTATTTTTATTGTTCTCCCGCTATATGAAATAATGTTGCATTGGTTTGGCACTGGTTTTGCATAGTTTGAAGCGTCTTTATGCAAACATCAAAGCATATTTAAATTGTGATTGACCATGGCACTATGCCAATATTTACTATGCCAGACCAGGGCACTATGCCAATATTTGTATACTTGCTAAGCTCGATGATGTTTGCAAACAAATTAGAAAAATGTTTTCTACTTTGATGTAGATATTGGTTCACATAGTTTAATTTCGTACTGAAGCATTTTTATTGCCCCCTCTTATTTGTTGTTTAGTTATCTTAATAGATTGTTTGGGCATTGGGGAATGCAATTGGTGACTCACCTAAATGCAAAGTTCAGATTCCCAATGAAAGATAGAAAAAATAAATTACTTTTAATGTCCACGAGGTTAAAGATAACTTATGGGACAGATCATTTCGCCATCTGATTCCTGTATTTAGTTCTTTTCTTGTGAAACCTCACAATAAATGCTCCCAATTTCTTGACAAACCCTTCACTAAATAAATTATCCCAAGAGTTAACTGCCAAAATATCTGCATAACGTTCCCTGCGGTCTTTGAAGACCTCACATTCTAAAATGAAATGCTTTTTTGTTTCCACTTTTCCAGAAGAGCAAAAAATACGCTCTTTCTTCACACTTCTTTTGTCTTTTTCTAGAGTCTTGTTTCACAATGGAGTTGATGAGAATTAGTTGTTAACTGAGTAATAAGAATTTTGGCTCTCCAAGAAGAATTGACCAAGTGAGATTAAACTCTTTATATAGTACTTTTTCTTTCTCACTAGCTCCGTATCCCAAGTATGTTTTTGGAATTTATCCATAACAAAAGCTTTTACCTCTTTGTTGTTTATGCGACACATGTTCAAACAAATACACCACTTATTAAACCATTTGTTATTTTGTCACATCCAAGTCTTCTTTCTTTTGCACAATAAGTCATTAAAGACAACCTTAGGCCATCTGCCTTCTTTGCTCATTTTTAAAAAATATTTGCTCATTTTTAAAAAATATGTTATGACTCGCACCATAGCAATTGCTTCAATAGGAGCAACTTCCATTTCACTTAATAAGATATCACAAGGCACTGCGCTTTTAATTTTGAACTTGTTTGTAATCAATTGCTTTTTAATTTTCTCAATTTGTTTCCACTGCAGTCAAATGTACTGCTGACCCACTATTCACAATTGTAGAGAATCACCAGAGTCACTAAAAGCCCAAACTTTGCCTCCCTACTCCTATTTTGAAAAGCCTAAACACTTTCTAGCCCCTCAAAGTTCTTTTCTTTCTACAACTGTCCCAACTTAGATTTCTATTAAAGTCAATTCTGAGGTATTTGTAATCCACAACTTCTTCTAGAGTGCTGCCTTCGAAGCAAAACCTATGCTGGTTATGTTTTATTTTGTTAGAGAAAATCACTACTTTCGTTTTGCTACCACTGACTTGCATCCCCACCGTTCTACATAAATGTTCAACCAAGAGCAGATTTAGCAATTAGGATAAGGTCATCCCATACAAAAGAAGCCTTATAACAAACTCGCCCAAATGGACACCATCACCTCCTTGCGAATTTAGTCACTCTTCAAGTTAGTCAATATATAAACCAAAAAGGGTGGGAGACAATGTGCAACCTATCACTTCTAAAACTTTCAGAGATGTTTGCTGAAGTTCTAATTTTGACTTTAACCTCTTCATACAATCTATGCACTAACTGCTCTAAGATATGGAGGAACCTTAAGTTCCTCCCTTTTGTGCCAAAGCTTTATCCTTAGGGACCGTGTCAAAGACTTTCTGAAATCAACAGAACAACAAAAGACTTCTTTTTGTTCTCCCAAATTTTTTCAATGATGTGTTTTAAAGCTATACCATGGTCAACTGTGGAATGTTTAGATCTAAAACTTGCTTGCCCTTTAACACGTTTATCTCTTTCTTCCGCACACTTGTTGATTTTATTTTCTAGCATGTTTCCAAATAAGTTTGCAAACAAGGGGTTTATCATTATGATCCTATAATTGGAAACATTATTGACGTCACCATTCTTGAAAAGAGGTATTGCCAAACTAGTTGTCCAATTTGTGGGGAACCCCTATTGTATGATGATGTTGAATTTTTTGTAATGTGAGGTGCAATAATTTTTAACCCCCACTTGGAGTTCAACTAAGTCTTTTGTTTTTCCAACACCCAACTTCTTGATACCCATCTCTACCTCTTGCACTATGAAGAACTTAGTATTATTGTTGACCATGAAAGGAGGGTCAACCTTGGGATCCCGCTCACAAATCTGTCTTGCATAGTCGAACCATTTAGAAGTTTTTATACTATTTTCAGTTTGTGTCTTTCTCGGTTGGAGCTCATTCCAAAATAATTTGTGGTTATTCTTCCCAAGGAAGATTAGTTCTCTCTCCTTGCAACCATGAAAGCAACCTTTTTCTTTCTTAATATTTGCTTGTAAGCTTCGAGGTTTATGTTATCCTTATTTGAGTCTTTCAACATTCTCCTTGATTTTTGGTTTCATCATCAAACCAAACATTAATTAGAAATCAATTTGTTGTTTAAGACTTTTGATATTTTGCTCTTTTGCACTATGCAAGTGCGTTTTGAGTTAAGTGTGTTACTTCATGACTATGAAGACAATGGATCAAATTTTTCTCCTTCTCAAAAGACTCTCTAGTGTTATTTTGAAGGTATTCTAATTTTCTGGAGTCAAAATAATTCCGCCTTTTGGGAGATTTTGTTGATCTTACAATTGGAAGCATTATTGACGTCACCATTCTTGAAAAGAGGTATTGCCAAACTAGTTGTCCAATCTCTGGGGAACTCCTATTGTATGATGATGAATTTTTTGTAATGTGAGATGCAATAATTTTTAACCCCCACTTGGAGTTCAATTAAGTCTTTTGTGTTTTCAACACCCAACTTCTTGATACCCATCTCTACCTCTTGCACTATGAAGAACTCAGTATCAGTGTTGACCATGAAAGGAGGGCCAACCTTAGGATCCTGCTCACAAATCTGTGTTGCATAGTCGAACCATTTAGAAGCTTTTATACTATTTCCAGTTTGTGTCTTTCTCGGTTGGAGCTCATTCCAAAATAATTTGAGGTTATTCTTCCCAAGGAAGATTAGTTCTTCTCTCTTTGCAACCATGAAAGCAACCTTTTTCTTTCTTAATATTTTCTGGTAAGCTTCAAGGTTTATGTTATCCTTGTTTGAATATTTCAACATTCTCCTTGATTTTTGGTTTCATCATCAAATCAAACATTAATCAGAAATCAATTTGTTTAATACTTCTGATTTTTTGCTCTTTTGCACTATGCAAGTGCGTTTTGAGTTAAGCATGTTAATTTATGACTATGAAGACAATGGATCAAATTTTTCTCCTTCTCAAAGAGACTCTCTAGTGTTATTTTGAAGGTATTTTGATTTTCTGGAGTCAAAAGAATTCCGCCTTTTGGGAGATTTTGTTGAACACACCGAGTTTTTGACCCTAACTGCGTCTTTTGAGTCCAAGAGAAACTTAAATAAATTGTTTTGTGATCTGATTTTAAATCCCAAGTTATTCACCAACCAAAATTTCCTGCAGTTCTCACACAAACCATGCAAACAGATTACATAATCTACTGCGCTTGCTCCATTGTAAGTAGTGCAAGGGAAATTACCAAATTTTGCCCATTTAGTCAAACCATTACAGATGACTAAATCGAAAGCCCCACAAGCAATTGTTCACCAAAGAGATTGCAGCACTTGTCATCTGAAATTCTTCCCATTGATGATTACTCTCTTATGTAAGCCAGATAGAGTTGCAATCTTCTTTACAACAAAGAATGCTAGCTTGCTCACTTGCGGTCTTAGCGTTGAAATCACCCACTATAAGGACTTACCTCGCTGAGAATATGTTGCAATATCTTTGCTTTCAAGGCTGCAAAGGGTTCTTTGTGGTCAAGTCCTCTACTTTTGTAAGTGTGAAACTTGCAACACAAAATAGTATGCTGTAATTCTAAAGTGATTTCCATTTTCTAATATTTTAAACCAAATGAATTGTTTATTTAAGTCTTTTTTTTTTCAAACTTTATGAAACAACCTTTTCCCTTCTCCACTTAAATCATAATACCCCTATTCTTTACGCCTCCTCATACCACCTTGAATGTGCATGCTAAGCTTGCCCTTCACACCACACCTTGCTAAATTCAATGTGAATCCTAAACTTTCAATATTAAGAAACTCCACTTCTTAGTTTTCTCAAGGTAAACCACATCCAACATTCTTGCTAAATTCAATGTGCATCCTAAGCTTTCAATATGAAGAAACTCAAGTTCTTAATTTTCTCAAGGTAAACCACATCCAACATTCAAACAAGTAGGCAATTTACATCGATGGTTTGTTATTAAGAATTTGGCCTTGTTCCATGACTTAATGTTCCTCTTCCGTATAAAAATATCTGGTAGGGTTGAAATTTTCTTCAACCATTGTTCCATGACTTAATGGTTCTCTTCCGTATAAAAATATCTCGTAGGGTTGAAATTTTCTTCAACCATTTCTTGTAGATGAAGGCAATTATTTCAACCATGGAATGCCTTATTTATTCTAATGAGGGTGGCTTAATGGATGCTTCCTAGGCTGTGTTATCTATATGATCGAACAAATGGTAAAATTCTGTGATTGTGAAACATTTATTGAGCTTCAATTGCAAGTATAAATATTAAATAGTTAATTTATATAAATTAATGTGATGCTCTTTTAATGTGGTCGATAGTCGATCAAATTGGTTTTTTTGGTTTAAGTTTATTGAGTTGAGAGGTTTATTTTACCAGAGGGGATGTGTGAGTATGTATTATAAGATAAAAATAAAAGACATTTTAAATAAAAAAATATCAATTATAATAATAAAAAAAATTGAATATATTATGCATGTAAAATAATTTTATCTAAAATAATTAGAAGTAAAAAATTGTTAGTAAAATGTTTAAACTTCATACTTTTCAAAAATATTTCAACACTGAATTTAAATAAATTATTTGAATAAATTATTTGAAGATCTATGATAACTAATTTATGCTAATGTCAAAATCATATATATTTATATATAGAAAAAAAAATTGTTGAAAAAAATATTTTAATGTTGTATATAATAAAATATTCAATATGGGTTATTAATAAAATATTTTAATACGGGTTATGTATATTTACAAATATATTAATAATAAAAAATAATTTTAATTTGTTTTGATAAAATGTCTCGATGTACATGTTATGTAAAATATTTTAATGTCAACTATGTATATATTATATATTGTTTAAAAAATTTATGTATATATCATAAAAGAAAAGGGTCTCTATATTTTATAGTTTGGTCCTCTATATACTCTATATAACATTAAAAAATAAACAATGAAAAATTATACATTGTATATTTCACTCTAAAGAATTTTGCATGTGAAGAAATTTGATCTCTCTCACCTCATGTTAGATCCGTGCTTAAGATGGATCTATACTTGTTTCCCATGGGATCACCATTTATTCCAGAGCATAAGATATTACATGCGGGGTTTGAGGTATTTATTGTTGATGCTTAGTAATAAATCAAGACATCTCCTCTATTCCTTTCTAAAAGGCTATAATTTTGGTTTATATTTCATCGATAGGACAATATTGTGATCGATAAATTTTTTGTTAATATTTAAAGAAATTTGTTCTTGTTTATTCTTTTATATACTTAATTTGAGTAATTTGAATTATGTCCCTTTTACTTACATAGTTGTACAAATTTAACTTACTTAAATCTATGGTAAATATTAGAAAAGAAATGAGTTATATTTAACCAAATAGGTATATTCAACTTAACTCTATAGTCAAATTTAGAAGCTAAAGCATTTTAACACAATGGACAATCAATAAATTAAAAAAAAAAATGAATAATTGGACTTTCAAATTTATATTATCTTATCATTTTAAAAGATACACATTATTTTCAAATTTATGTTATCTTAACATTTTAAAAAATAAGATCATTTTTGAAATAAATTAACATTATTTCAATTAAAATACTCATTTATAACATCATAAATTAACTACAATAACTCTCTCTTTGAAAATAATAACTATATTAACATCATAAATTAACAACAATAACTATTTAAAAATAATAATCATAATGAAAAACACTCCTAATGCAATTTTTAAAATGTCATAAATACAACCCATATATTAATGTAACTTTACAAATATCTATAAGATGGTGCACTTTAAATATAAGTACTTATATAAATTCAATTCAAAATATTTTAAATAATAACCTACTATATTTATGAGGAGATATGTTCAATTTGTATATAAACATATTATATTTATGAGGGACCAGTTTATTTGGTATATAAACATACCAAATATGAGGTAACAAGTTCAATGTGTATTTATGATGTGAAAAGTGGACATGAGTGGACTATTATTAATTATTATTGAATTAAGTATATATATAAGAGATAAAATTAATATGTCATCTGAATAAAGTATATATATAAAATATAAAATTAATTATTATTTATTAGATATTTATAGTTAATTATATATTATTTTATAAATTTAATTAAAAATAAATGATTTAAATGTTAATTAATAATATATTATATAATTTAAAATTTATTATTATTATTGAATTAAGTATATATAATATAAAATTAATATGTTATCTAATATATATTTTTTTTATAGTTAATTATATATTATTCTATGAATTTAATTAAAAAATAAATGATTTAAATGTCAATAAATAATATATTATATAATTTTAAAAATTGTAAATTTATATTGATATATTATTTTAAGCTCTAAATTGGACAGAATTGAATCACACTGATTTGTTTTTGAAAATTTCATCATTTTTTTTTGAAAGTTTCACTGTTTCTTATTTTAGTTACATTAATACATTTTTTTTTATTAATTTTATTTTTAATAATTTTCTAATTTAAATTAATTATAATTATATGAGTTGTGCATAAATTGAATTGTAAATATATTTCTATTAAGACACTTGTAATATTTTATTATATTTTTAGGAGGTTCATTAATTTTTTGTAATAAGTTTATTTAAAATGACTGACTAAGTTGCTTTGCATAAATACGCACAAACACAAATACACAATTGCTAGTTAATGACATCGATTTTCATAATAATTGATGTAACTTCCAACCTTAAGTAAAGTAAACAAAGGTGTTAAAAGTTTGACACTCACTAGGTTAATAAAACATGGAAATCCTCATCATCAAGATTGCGTCACAATTGCTTGTTCTACATATAAATCCCATAATAACAAGTTTGATCTAGAACAACTTAAAGAAAATATTATAATTTTCATCTTCTCAATGATTGATCAATTGTAATGTATGTTCATGTGCCATGGATGTTATGATTATGTGCATCATGGAGGAAAATAATTATATAAAATAATTTAAGTGTTATTTATTTTAAGTTAAGCTTTTGTTTCCAATTTACAAAGTAAAACTATTACAAATTTGCACTATAAATAATTGTGGAGGTAGCAGTTGTGATTATACAATGTATGTGACTTATAGTTACACGTGAGTGTAATCTCATTTCAGTGCCATAAATGATAGATTGGGACTTACATTTTTTAACAAATAATATATTGACATGCAATGTTAATTTGTGGCTTGTCTTTATCTTGGCCATCTGTATGTGATGAAAATATCTTACAATTATTTAATGACTTTTGTACTTGCATAAATTTGATTATATGCAATTTCATTCTATAGACTCCATAGTTTGTCAAAAGTGTGATCCTCCAAGATCACCTATTTGTTTTCATAACAGATAAACAATCCACTAATATGAAAACCTAGTTTAGAAATATCCAAATCAAGGGCCATATATTATGACATCCCTTAAGCTTCCCACAAATCCACATGCAGTACTGTATTACATTGATCTAACATGGAAGGCTCATGGAGCTTGAGAATCTCAACATTCACTACTAAGTAAATGCACATGTATAGGGGTAGATTGAATCTATAGGCTTTATCTTCCACCTTTTCCATTATCTTGAAAGGACCATACTGTAGAGCCTCGTTCCTTTTACTAGGAGCATGTAGTCTTTCCATGTTCAACTATAACTAAACTTTGTCTCCTAGCCTGTAGTCTTTCCTTGTTTAACTATAACTAAAATTTGTCTCATGCACTGGTGTGTGTGTGTGTGTATATATATATATATACTGGTGTGTGTGTGTGTGTGTGTATATATATATATATTACGGGGTAAAATCTCTGTGTACGTGCGTGTATGTGTGTGTGTGTGCACCATTGCAACTTTTCTGCATTATTAAGAATCTATTTGTACCAAGTAGCAGTATAGGGTTAAAGCCTATAGTCCATTCTCACTACTCCTCACTGTCCATATACAACATCCAAGGGTGAAGGTTCCAAATACCCAAAGCAAGTTTCAAAAGGTGACTTACTAGTAGAAGTGTGGATTGCCCTATTAGAAAAGAGTTGAATATAGATCATATTTTCATCCTAGGTCTTTGGATGGTTCCAATTATAATCCCTCAAAAGTTGCACGAAAGTACTGTTAAGTACCTCTTTCTGCCTACCTGTCTATGTATTGAATGTTGCAAACCTCTTCAACTTCGTGTCCATCTTCTCCCACAATGTAGTCCAAAATGCATTGAGGAATATAGGACCCCTTTTTGAGATAATGTTGTTGGTAACATTGGCATTGATGTCATTAACCACATTGGTGATAATTCATGCTGAATGCTGAATTGGTGATAATTTATGCTTGAATGAAAAAGGTTGAAAGTGATGTGAAGCTCAAAGGCCGAAAATTAAATGTGAAGTGCAAAGGCTATGCTATTAAATGTGAAGGATGAACATTGTTAAAATGGGACATTACAAAAGTTGAAATACATATATGGTTCCTTGAATAGAAAATGTAGATAATAAAAATCTGATTTGTCTCTTGTAATCATTAATGATTGAAATTTATTTAATTCAACTCTATTTTATATTACAAATTGTTTTTAGAACTGAAAATGAAGAGACAAGTTTGTAAGAAGGTTTTTGGAAGTCGAAGAGACAATGCTTCATTTCAAATTCCTGCAAAGAATACAAATGACCAACATGGGTTGCTTATAAAAGATACAATGTGGAATGGGAACATGAATTTTTGGAAGTGAAACAATCTGCATAAGAAAGTTGATGAGCAACACGAGAAGAGATACAAAGTGGAAAAGGAGAAGCAGTGAAACCGTAGACTTGACAACATAACTGTAAATGAGGTAACCAATATTTGTGACTTGATGTTGTGATTGAGAGATTTCTGTCGCTTTCTATGTTGTAGCTTGAAAAGGAACAAGTTGTAGCATGTTGAGGTAGGAGCCTCCTGTGGGTTGTATCCTACAGAAAATTTGTGGGAGTTGGAGCTTCCTTTGAGGTAGGAGCCTACAAAAATATGATGTAATAAGGAGTAGAAACTTTCCTTCACATCACTTTCAGCCTAAAATTCGTGGTTTTCTCCCTTTAGGGTTTCCACTTATATCTGATGTCTTCATGTGTTGGTTTTTGAATGCTACATGAATGTTTTTGAATTCTTGATAAATAAATCTACAAATTTTCTCTCTTTGACACATGAAAAAGGAATTCAATAATAATATAGCATGAACATAAACCATTAGCTGCATAAGAAGAAAATTAAGTTGAGAAAAAATAAATAATTTGAATTACTGGTTCACCCCCCCCGCTCAGTAATTCCTAATCATAAATATCAAATGCTCATTTGTATCCCAAACTGCACAAACATATTCATAGAACAAGTTTATTTATTATTATCCTTTGATAGTCTTTTTACAAGGCATGAGAACACACATCTTGTTGAACCTATCAACCACCACAAACAAGTAGTCATGTCCCTTCCTAGTTGTTGGTAACCCTCCCACAAAATCCATGGAAATTATTTTCCAAGGACAAGTAGATATATGTAAGAGATGGTATATACCTTGCTTCCTGTTATTGGGCTTGTTGGTACAACAGAGCATGCATCATCTAATGTAACATGCTACATATTCTTACATTATGGACTGATACACAAATCTCTGAAAGTTGACAATTGTCTTCCCAACACCAAAATGTCCTACAGCCTTAGAGGCGTGAGCCTATTTGATAATCTTGAGTCGTTCATCTTTAGGAACATGAAGCTTGTCATGATCTTCGGTGTATGCCTCTCTATATGCATCATGGGTGAAGGGATCTATGTGCATCAGAGTTCCCAAAGTTTTTAAATTTGGGCGGCCTTGAAAGCATGTCTTATAATCGGTTTGTGCTACCATTCTTATTCTGGATAAATAGATGAAACTACTATAAAAACCCCATCCACTTGTAATGTATAGTATAATGTACCTTAATTTGGGCCTACATATATTTTAATGATTAGTGCTTTATGTGAATGATGGTATCCTTTCCCATTAGATAATGCTTCCACTTTTTAACAGCTTGTACCAATGCATAGAGCTACTTGCCGTATGTAGGGTAGTTGAGAACTACCCTACGAAATATTTCAAAATGATAACATACATGATGTCCTTCTTGCATTAAAACCTCTCCCATGACACACCCTCTTGTACTCATCTCTATTTCAAAACGCTTCTACAAGTTTGGTAAGGTGTTGAAAATTGTAGTGAGTGAAGGTCTTCAAGCTTGTGCCTTAGCCATAAGGATCACGAGTTTGTCCTTCTCCAGACATGGATGAATTTTCATGGGATAGAATTCAGTCGTGGTGAGTTAAATTCCAATTTATGGAATAATCATCATGGGTTCGTGTGTAGTGTTGGAGGGTTAGTTACATGGAGCCTTCTTCAGTTTAATTACAGGATTAGGTGGTAGTTGTGAGTTTTGATAGAACGAGTTGGAATTTCAGTCATTGATTAAAGGAAGGAAAAGTTGTGACTCCAGCGTTAATGGGAGAGAGAAAGAGTTCACTCTCAGTTAACTTGTCAATCAACCACTCGAGTTCTAAATTTGAACTAACCTAATTTAGCATGGATCGAATCTATAAAGGAAGGATGAAGGCACAAGGATTATTCATTATTGTGTGCACAAGTTTTGTGAGAACAATTATTTGTTGTGGTGTGTGTGTCCTTGAGCAAGAGCGCATGGGTTTTGGGAGCAAATTTGTGTTACAAAATACGATGCTAAGTGCCATGAAGTGCACAAAGGATTATGAGTAAGGATCAAGGGTTTGCAGGGTGAGTCCAAGCTGTTGGAAAACTAACGCAAATATATTAGGGTTTGATTCTCCTTTCATGATAATTACTTGTGAGTTATGTTGGATTATTTTACTTATTTATTATCTTATCTTTCATCAATAAATTACCATATTATGCGTGTATGAAGATCACAAGACAAGAGACACAAGATGTAGGAACTATTCCAGGGTAAAACCCCCTTCGAGCGGAAAACCCAGTCAAAATTTCTCTTCCTTTCAATAGTATTCTTTGAGACTCTTCACCTTAGGCAAATACCAAACATTCCCTCTACACCAAGTTAGCCTCCCATATCTTCGACCTCTTTCCCAACAACTTCGACTATGTAGCAGCTTTCGACATCAGGCAACAATGAAACTTGGAAGACTTTGATCTCCCAAACTAGGGCACGAAATAGAGAGAGATTCCAAAAGTTTGATTTTCTTCTTCTCCTTAGACTTCACCCAACTCACACTTCCTTTAGCTTCCTTAGACCCACTTCACACTTCTCTAGCTTCCTTAGAGATATCGAACTAGCTTGAGATGAGATGCTCCAAACAAATTCGACTTGCTTCTATTTATAGACTTCAAGGGAGGTCGAATTGGTGTCCTTAGGCCGAATTGATCTCTTCTAGGTCGACTTGGTGTGGAGGATACATAAATTATATTTGACTCAATACTGAACCTTTTTACATGATTTAAAAGCCCAAGAAGGGTCTCTTTGAATATACAATGACTCTATAAACTCAACATTAATCCTAGGAGTCCACAATGGGGACTTTGACTAATATAATGATGACCCAAGCATGAAACCCATGCTTTAATAAGTCATTGTTACAATTTATTTATTTATTTTATTTTATTTTTTATTTATTTTTATTTTTTTGGAGAAAAATCGAACTCTTTATTAAGGAAATAAAAAGTTACATAGTGGATGCAATAAAGCATTCATATCAAAGATTGTGTGTTCACCCTGATTAGAAAGTGTTGCACAACGTATTGAGGAAAAGAGATAAAACAACTCTTTGCTCAATACAAATTTTCACAAACTGCAAGAGAATATCAATTGTCATAGTAAAACCTGGGTCTCTCCATACATACAGAGAAAACAACCTGAAAATCCAAAAAACTTGTTCAAAAATGTAAAGTCTGATAACAACAATGAAGGAAATATCAATACTAAAACTGTATGATTACAGTCCCATAACCCACTATATCACCAGAACAAAAATAACAAAAAAAGACAAGAACTTTTAGAGGAACGGAGGCTGATCTGTCTCAAGAACCCGCCCGTTGACCCTTGAGATTATATGCCAAGTGTCTGGAGCTTGTTGAATACCTTTTTTAGAAAAATTGTCGGCATCCATGTTTCTTTCCCTGTAAATGTGACAGAAAGAAATGTCATGAAAAACTGATTTGATGTAAAGGATATCATCTAAAATAGGAATCAAAATTAGATTTTGACATCTCTGCTCATTGTTTGTCCATTTTATCACATTCATGGAGTCGCCAAATATCTGGGCTGAATCAATGTCCAACTGCCTTAACCAGCACAAAAGAAGCTTCAAAGATTTTAGTTCAACATAATTATTAGTCCCAGTACCAAGTCCCACTGATGCTTTAAAGGAAGTTTGATCACTTAAATGGATGATGATCCCAGCCCCACAACAACCCTGTGCATCTGAAGCCCCATCGAAATAAGCCCAAGGGATATCAGGCCTGATGAATTCAGCCTGGACAGGCTGAGATGGCAAGACAAGAACGATATAAGGAATCAATGCAAAAATAGAAGTAGCTTGTGTTGCAGTAAGAAATGGATCAGAAGCCCTGTCCTGAAAAATACTAGAGTTCCAGGCCAACCAGACCCCCCAAAAAACAATTGGAGGAATGTTTCTATAGTGAGGATCCGAAACACCAAACCACCACTGATGCCAAGCATCCTCCAAAGAGACCCCAGCCCATTGAGAAACCAAACCCACATTTTTTAAAAAGAAACCCCAAATACTTTTTGTAACTGGACATAATAGAAACATATGAGTAGAGGATTCATCACTGGTTTTGCAGAGAGGACATCTTCTCGGCCCATGCTTGTTCCTTTTTTGAAGATTATCCCAAGAGGGAATTTTGTTCCTGAGAATGCACCAGAAGAAAAGCCTGGATTTTGTCGGGCAACTGAGTTTCCACAAGGACTTAAACCACCATTTACTTGGGTCTCCAATCCTCCTATTCATTTGTAAACCATAGCCAAATTTCGGAGCATAAAAACCACTTGGAGAGATTCAATACCCAATGCATCTCGTTAGGATTTTATTTTAGGCGAACATTTGTGCGCTAGAGTTCTAGCTAATAGGTCTTCCATATAACCACCCACCTGGTCTCAAGAGCTAAATCCTCAGCACTCTGCCTTCCCTGAAACCATAAGGATGTAGTGCCCTCGTTTGTAATTTGATTTAAAGTGAAAATTTCCCTTACCGTGAGAGAATCCCTTAACACTCTTGGAAGAATGAATGACTCATTGCAGCCAACCCACGGATCCACACCCACTCGGACACTAGAACCATTACCAACTAGCCAGGAAAGACTGTCCCTGATAATGTTAAAAGAATCCATTATTGCCTTCCAGATGACCAATGAGTTCCTAGTATTCCTTTCCCGAGACCTCATCCAGTCCATCAAATCCAGTGGATCAATATATTTCCTCTTTATCACCGAAGTCCATAAGTTATCCTTGGTTAGGAGGTTCCAACCAGATTTTGCTACCAGGGATCAAGAAAAACAAGGGAGATCCTTAATGCCCCAATCCCCTTTGTCTTTTGGGCAAGCAATTTCTCCCATGCTACCCATGGAAGAACCTCTTCATCCTTTGCACCCGCCCAAAGAAAATGACCACACATCTTTCTAATTTGTGAAAGGATGCCTTTTAGAACCCATGATAGAGCAATCCAGTAAACATCAATGACCTATAAAACTGATTTGATTAGAACCAAATGACCAACACAAGATAACCATTTAAAGCTCCAATGCTTAACCCGCTTCTCGATTTTTGAGACCAACCATTTCCAGTCCGAGGATTTATAGGAATCCAACTTCAAATGAAATCCTAGGTAATTGAGGCTCTCCATAATAGTTTTGACTTTGAAGGGAAAGATAACAAGAGCTCTATTTAGCTCTGCCCTAGAGAGACCATGATGGGAAATGGAAGATTTGTGAATGTTTATACTCATCCCAGTTGCTTTTTGGAAAATATTCAGAATGGAATGCAACTTTTCAAGATCACCCCTTGATCCATCACAGAAGAGTAAAATGTCATCCACAAAGAGAAGATGTGTGATGTAGAGATTTATAGAAATTTCGATACCTTTGTATTCACCCCTTCTGATGGCATAATGTATCAATTTTCTCAAACCCTCAACTGCAAAAAGAAACAGAAGAGGAGAAAGTCGCAAGCCTTTGAGAGGTCAATCTTCACAATCATACCTATTTATTTATTTATTTTATGTTGTGCAAAGTTTCCTGAGCCACCCCAATAGCTTCATGAATTTGTCTCCCTTCAAGAAACCCAAACTACTCTTGTGATATGTTGTTTGAAAGAATTGGTTTGAGACGCCTAGCAATGGTTTTAGCAATTATTTTATATATACAATTGCATAGGGATATAGGTCTAAAATCATCAAAACATTTGGGACAATCAATATTTGGAATTAGATCAATGAAAGTAGAATTTAGAGGATCATGAAAAAAAACCCTTGCTCCTAGATTCTTCCACCAGTCCAGCCAGGTCATCCCCCAATAACTCAAAAAAATGTTGAAAGAATTCCATCGTCCAACCGTTAGGACCCAGACTTTTTTCTTTTTTCATGGAAAGGAGAACTCCTTCCACTTCCCCCTTTGTAACCAGAGCCATTAGGAATTCATTTTCATCCTCCTCAACGAACCTCAGGAACACTTGAGCCACCTGGATGACTTCAACAATTGAGGCCTCCTAGGGAGCTTTGAAAAGTGATTTAAAATGGTTAACCCCCATTTTAGCCAAATCACTGGAGGAGGACACCGAAATGCCATCTTCGTTTTTCAACTCCCAGATAGTGTTTGAAATTTTCCTACCCTTGGCATAATTCTGAAAGAACTTGGAGTTTTCATCACTTGCCTTTAGCCAGATCGCTTTGTTTTTTAGAATCCTATGCCTTTCCCCTTCTAAAACCAATTTTTTTCCTTTTTTTCTTCCGTTTCATAACCATCACTATCAAAGATTTCAAGGTCCTCTAGATCCCTTTTAATAAGATTTAGAGATTCTTCGTCCCTGATCAATTTTTCCTTTGCCCAAAGAATCGAAGATTGTTTTAGTCTTTTAAGTTTTTCCATGAAGATTTGGGCAAGTGAAAGACCCACATTTTCCGTCTCAGAGTTCCAACTTTCTTGAACTAATTTGTTATATGATAAATCATTTAGCTAGGAGGAGTTAAACTTAAAGGGAGCACCAGGCTTCCTACTGGCCCCTTTTAATTCCAAGAAGAAAATGGCCTGATTCACCTCCATTGCCAATCCATTGGCGAAAAAAAGGAGTATGAGTTGCCAAATCTTCTTTGATCAGAAATTAGTCTAGTCGTTTAGCGACTCTAGCCTCCCCCACCCTCCTATTTCTCCAGGAAGGTTTTAATTTTAGTGGGTCCACATCAATGAACCCCCCCATATGAATGTTGTCTAAAAAGTAACCTGCCAATGGGTCCGCTATAACATTTGGCCCCCAAGATTCAGATACTCCAAGGGAAACATTTATATCTCCACCCATCAGAAGATTCAAACACTTAATCAATGATTTAGAGAAAAAATTATTTCCAAAAAGGAATGAGACCATGACAGGGTCCATATATGTTTACAAAGGTTAAGTTTGAACAGAATTCAGAAGAATAGACCTCCACTCCAAGCATCAGCTCAGAACCCCAAGAATTTAAAAGTTTCAAGCTGCTTTCTTTTATTCCCACCACCAGACCACCAGAATGCCCACAAGCATCCAAAGCCACAAAATACCATCTAGGCATCATGTGCCCTAGAATATTTATAGCAGAAACCCCTGAACACAAGGTCTCATGGAGCATAATAAAATCGCAAACCACATTCATAAAGAGGTGTTTAAGAGCCAAATTTTTCAGGGAACTGGCAAGCCCTCTGCAATTGAAAGACAAGTAAATAATTTGGAAACATGCAAAGGGTTCAACGCTACTCTAAGCGACCCTTTTAGGGAAAGTTGTTTTCCATCAACAATGTCAAGTTTTTCCTTTAACTGAGCCTTTGAGAGGTTTGATTTCCTACCCCTAGTCTTTGGAGGACCCACAAAATCATTCAAAAAGCTGAGACCACCCATAGGATCATCTGGATGGTCTCTTTTCTCCTGGGGGTGGAGATTGTAATAGGGTTTGTAAGGGCAGGGGACATTTGAGGCTAATGCCATAGGATCCACCAAGGAGGTGCTAGAGAGGTTTAAAACTGGAATAGAGGTGATAATGCTATCAAGTGCCACAAAGATATCACTTTGAGCAGAGAAAACATCATTGGGAGGCCTGGAGGGACCAGGCCCCAAATAAGGATTCACAAGAGGCATACAAAGAAACAAAAGAGAGGGAGGAAGGGAAGAGACAATACCCACATGAAGAGATAAACGCTCATCCATCTCGACCTGCTCGGGTACAAAAGCATAGCTGACAAATTTCATAGGAGCAGATATTTGTTCATCCACGACCCCTTCCTAAAATTGAGCCCTCGACTGATTGACCCTTGGGTCAACATTCTGTTCCATTTCGACATCATCATTTTGTTCTTGAAAATCTTGAACTGGTTCCACTTGATTTTTCCTCCTGCATCTGAAACCCAAAGGGAAATCCCTAGTCATATGGCCATGTTGGTGGCAACGACGGTAGCGATAAGACAACTGTTCATAGTCCAAATCCTGAGTAACAGAATATCCATCCACCTGAATCTGAATCTTTTCCACCAAAACCTCCCTCGGGTCCAACTTAACCAGAATGTGAACCACCTTTCATTCCATGGAAGCTTGGAAGGACATGTCCGCTTCCAGGAAGGTACCCAGGATGTTCCCGATAGCCTGGAAGACATCCATAGACCACAACTGTGGTGCAAAAGATGGGAGGCACACCCATACTGGAATCTCCCCTAGCCTTTCCCTTTGCGCATCAAAAAGAGGAGTCCACCTTTTGAAGAAAATCAGTGCTTTAACGAAACCCCAATTGTGAGAAAGTGTCCAATCAACGACCTCCATATTTGAAAACCGAACCATAAACAAACCACGAGTCTGTGTTTCAGGCCCTGACACCCATTCCTTATTTATCCATTCCTTTATGAAATTAGCAAAGTATTGACAGTCCTTTACCTGCCCTACGATTATGCATTCAAAGGCTACCATGGCTTCATCCATTGTGATATCCACTCCAAGGATTAGCTTGGGAGTCTCTGCCTTCTTCTTAATGACCTTACCCTTCTTCCTTTTAACTCCCGAGGGTAAGACATTCATAGAGGGAGCAATTAAAGAAACCTCTTCACCGACATGGCTACTCAGTCCCTGAGACCCATCCTCAACAGCCAGTGGAACCAAAAATATTTCTTAAGGGCCTTCAAATAGCCCCTCTTTCCCCTTAGCACCAAGAGGAAATAAGACACCAACCTCCTTTGACCACAGGGAGCCTACCTCTATCTGTTCATCCCCAGGCAAAAAAAACCAACATTTTCCTCTCACAAAAACCCTGAGGAAGATAAACCCACTAGGAAACCCGTAACAACTTTCTTTGGGCAACCCACTGCCTTGGCAGCATGGCGAAAATACTTTGAAAGATTGAGAGAAAAGATAGTCTTGGTAGCTTATAGTGTGAGGTTTTAGACAAACTCAAACCCCCAATCGGCTTATCCTCCACCAATAGTTCGTTTAAGCAAGTCTGTAACTCTTCCAACCTCTTAAGACCAGTATTCCTCATAATGTCCTCCAAGCCTCCCATTAAAACCATCGAACTAGACACATCGAAAGGGGATTTTGGACTTACTTGTAAGTCCATTGACGTTCCGTCAGAGTACCCTACCAAAACTGTATCAACCTAACCCTCATGCACCTCAGAAACCATAAACCATCTCTCCGCTAGAATGCACAGGGATTTTGACTCCTCCAGCGAAGTGAGACCACTGCCATGTTGCCAGGCCATCTCCAGGTCGATTCTTTTTCCAGGTGTAGTCTGAGCTGGCAGTATCTCCCTTTCCAGGTTCTACTCCATCAGTTCCAGCCCCCAAAGCGACAGTATATCCTCTGGAACTGTCTCCAGATCCACATAGTCCGACAGATAAACCATTTTTAAAATAGGAAGGGAAATAATAACAACGATTTGAAGACGCTTAATACCGGTAATCACCCACTGAATATAGGAATGATGACAACCCCTTACAACATTAAACAACCAGATAGTCACCCCCTGCAACCATAGGAACCTGACAGACGCCAGAATGAGAGGGGAACCACAAAGCGCTGAACGTTAACAATGAAGAACAATGAGAACGTTGAAACCGAGCACCCAAGCTCGTGCCGGTCACTGAGACAACTGTGAAACAAGATGGTGCTCAAGCAAAACACAAGGATAAAGGAAAACCTTCCTCGTAAAACCAAAAACCCCTCCTCGACACCCTAACCAAATAACCCTAGGGTAGACACATGAGCTCCATGATAATGACCACCTGTCACTTCCTTCATCCCATGGATGCCAGCTAGGTCAAACCAGGTCTTCTGTCCTCCTCCAAATCCCACTCAATCAGGCATTGGACTTCATAAGTCATTGTTACAATAATAAATATTATTTTCTTTATTCTTTTGACAAGTACATTTCATTTAAGCAAAGTCTTTTGGTAGAAATAACATAAGAGAATTTTTTGGCCGATGCATTTTGAATGAACCAAACTTGTTGGTTCGAAACATGTCGGCCAAAAAATTATCGTATGTGATTTCTACCGAAAGACGCTGCTTAATTCATTATGGATCACAAAATCCTAAACACAGAAAGTACATTTCATGATGACTCAAATACATTAATGAAGACCGAACCTAGTTACATTTTCCAACACACCCTCTTAACTAGGGAGGTATTCATGATATACAAATACAATGGAAGAGATCAAACTATATGAACAATGAATAAGTTTAGGCAATGCAATGCCATGTAATAGATTCTTGACCAGGAAAATCTATCCATTGGTCTCTCATCAATTTAGGCACTGCAATGCCACAGACTAGATTCTTGACTAGGGAAATCCATCCAAGTATGAATAAGGTGGACTCAAGCTTTCAGCTTCTCTAGGTACCATCAGGCTTACTTCCTAACCACCAACCCAGGGACCGAGGTATGTATCCATGGTCAGAGCTCTATGATCCACGCCACCTTCTGTATTTTGTGACCTAGACACCAACACAAAGTGCCGACCATATGTCTTCCCAGGCAATGCTTCACTCGCAAAGCCTCAACAAATACCTTTCACATTCTTATCATCAACACAATCAGAAATATCTACCAAACCAAGCAGGTTACTTAGATATTCAAGCTTATTATTAGGAAGAGCCTTTGTTATTATGTCTGCTGCCTGTTCATCTGTTGAGACATACTCCAATTTCACGATCCCATATTGCACCAAGTTCCTAATAAAGTGGAATTTATTGTTGATATGTTTCGTTCTAGCATGGAACATGGGATCTCCAGACATCTTGATACAACTTTAATTGTCACAATTAATCCCAGTAGGACCTAGAGACTTCTCGAACAAATCTGTCAGAAGATTTCGTAAGCAAACAAACTCCGTTCATACATCACATGCAACCACATATTTTTCCTCAAAACTACTATAAGAAACAAGATATTGCTTCCTACTCATCCATGAGGTCATAGCAGCTCCCAGAGTAAAACATCCTCTGGTAGTGCTCCTTCCATCGGTCTCATTGCCACCCCAATTATAGTCCATGAAGCAAATTAGCTTGAATTCCATACTATCATACTTTAGGCAGTGATGTATAGTGCCATGAAGATACCTCAATATATGTTTGGCAGCTATCCAATGATCATGACAAGGCTCCAACTGAAACTGACTAAGAATGTTTATTGCAAAACATATATCTGGCCTAGTATTTACCAGATACATTAGGGAACCCACCAATTGTCGATAGGAGGTAGGATCCATAGGACTAGAGTCGGAGCCCCTCAACTTCTTGAAATTTGTGATCACAGGAGTAGTCATTAGCTTCGAATCCATCATCCTGAATTTCTGCAATAACTTGATGATATACTTTCCTTGCCCCAAATATATCTCCCCAGGTCTCTGCCATACTTCTAGATCCAGGTAATAGTGCATTAGTCCTCGATCCTTCATTTCAAATTCAGCTGCCAACATATTGCATTCTTGAATTTGCCGCTCTACACCTATGATGAATATTTCATCCAAATATAGTAGAATTATGACATGCTCATTATTCATGACCTTGATGTAGAGATTCAGATCAACATAACTATTCACAAACCCAATTCTAAGTAGATATGCATCCATCCTTGCATACGATGCCCTAGGTGCTTGCTTCAAACCATATAGGGCCTTCTTGAGTCTGCAAACATGAGAGTCCCTGCTATTAACTTCAAAGCATCCAGGTTGTTCGATATACACTTCCTCATCAATGGTCCCATTCATAAATGCGGTCTTCACTTCCATTTGATGGATATTACAACCCATTGTAGTAGCCAATGAAACCAGAGATCTAATGTTAGTGTACCTTGCTGTGGGTGCAACGGTTTCTGCATAATTAATGCCTTCCTTTTGAGAAAAGCCCCTTGCAACGAATCTTGCGTTGTACTTGTATATACTCTAATCAACAACATGTTTGATCTTATAGATCCATTTTGATGTGACAATCGATTTGTCACTAGGTCTAGGAATGATTTCCCAAACCCAATTCTTCATGATGGATTGATATTCTTCCTGCATTGCTTTCTTCCAAACCTCTTGATGCACAACTTCCTTGAATGTAGATGGTCCAATTTCAATCAAATTCGTCATATATGCAACATAACCAGAATATTTCTTCGATCTCTTACTTTCCCTGAAGGTTTCTTTTGCAACTTCGTGTCCTTCAACATAGTCTAATGTGGCTTTTAACCAATTTTGCCTTTTCCTTGTGGTTAGGATGACCACCGATTGAATAGGCTCACTTGGTCCTTCTTCTTCTTCTTCATTTGTAGTATCATTTTCATGATGAAATTATTTTTCTTCAAATATGGGAACTTCTTTGTCATCAGAATCAATAGGAATATCCTTTGATTTCTTGTATGCTTGATTTTCATCGAATATGACTCCCCTGATTTCTTGTAGATTCTATATGCTTTTGAGGAGAGACTATTTCCAATGAATATTCCCTTGATACTTGTAGAGTTCAACTTCTTCCACTTGTCCTTTGGAACATGGATATATGATAGAATTCCAAAGATTCATAGGTGATCCACACTCGAATTCTTTCCTGTGAATACTTCTTCGAGTGTTGTATTATCAAGACTCTTATGAGGAATTATATTTTGAATGTACACGGCTATCATTGCTACTTATCCCCATAAGAATTTTGGTAGGTATTGATCAAGGAGAATTGTTCAAATGCCTTATGCAATTGACCTATTATTTCTTTCGGCCAATCCATTTTAGTCAGGATAATAGTGAACAATGAAATTCCTCTTAATGCCTGCTTCCTTACAATATGCAATCAATTTCTTAGAAGTGTATTCCCCACCATTGTCATACCTTAGAGTTTTTATCTTTCTTTCGGTTAGGGTTTCCACTTCAGACCTAAACTCCTTGAACTTATCAAATACTTCATCTTTTGTTTTGAGAAGGTATAGCCATGTATTTATAGAATGGTCATCAATGTCACATAGAAAAGATTACCTCCAAGTGATTTGTCACACATGGGCCCACACACATTAGAATGGATGAGGTTTAATATTTCTTTAGACCTAGTTTCACTATTCAAAAATGGATTTCTTGTATGATTTCCCAAAGAGAATCCTTTACACACTTTCATGGTCTAACTTCATATTGGGAATACCATGAACCAATTGAATAAGAGTAGGGATGACCTTATAATGTAGATGACCACACCTCCTATTCCATAGCTCAATGGAACTGATTTCCATATGAACCAAAGCTTGAGGAGGTGGTGTAATGACTCTATAAAGGCTTCCTTCACGAACTCCAATAATCCTAGCTTTATCAATGCTAGAGTATTTTCCCCAAACCAATAATTTTCCATCAATAAAATAAAATATCTCCCCTTTATCCTCTAAACAAGAAATATAAAGCAAATTATTTTTCAAACAAGGAACATATAGAATGTTGTTGAGGCACAACTTCAATCCATTTTCCAGCTTCAACGATGTTGGTCCCAGGCCTCTAACAACATAGCTTTTGTTGTCACCCAATTACACGGCATGAGAAGATGGCTCCTTTGATAGTGTATGAATTTATTTACTTTCTCTTGTCACGTGTCTTGATGTTCCATGATCAATGATCCATGCATTGTCATCATTAGGAGAACCTGTAAGAGCACCATAAAATCCTTGACTTTTGACCTTGTTGAATAAGTAATGGATGACCTTACTGATCCAACTTCTAACAATGTTGATACCCATTCTTATATAGTTCATAAAAGAGGGAGAATCCATGCCAACAAAGTGATCTTCAACTTTTCCTGACCTTAGCTCTGATACCATGTTAGAAAAGCAATGCAAATATATTAGAGTTTGATTCTCCTTTCATGATAATTACTTGTGAGTTATGTTGGATTCTTTTAATTATTTATTATATTATCTTTCATCAAGAAATTACCATATTATGTGTGTATGAAGATCACAAAACAAGAGGGACAATATGTACGCACTATGCCAGGGCAAAAACTCTCTCGAGGGGAAAACCCATTCAAAAATTCTCTTCCTTTCATATTATTCTTTGAGACTCTTCACCCTAGACAAATATCAAACCTTCCCTCCACACCAAGTTAGCCCCCCATATCTTCGACATCTTTCCCATCAAATTCGAGTATGTAGCAGCTTCTGGCATCAGGTAGCAACTTCCAACATCAAACAACAATGAAAATTGGAAGACTTTGATCTCCCAAACTAGGGCACGAAACAGAGAGAGAGAAAGAGCCACCAAAAGTTTGATTTTCTTCTTCTCCTTAGAATTCACCCAACTCGCACTTCCTTTAGCTTCCTTAAACCCACTTCGCACTTCTCCAACTTCCTTATAGATATTGAACTAGCTTGAGATGAGATGCTCCAAATGAATTTAACTTGCTTCTATTTATAGGCTTCAAGGGAAGTCGAATTTGTGTCCTTAGGCCGACTTGATCTCTTCTAGGCCGACTTGGTGTGGAGGATACATAAATTATATTTGACTCAATACTAAATCTTTTTACATGATTCAAAAGCCCATGAAGGGTCTCTTTGAATATACAATGACTTTATAAACTCAACATTAATCCTAGGAGTCTACAATGGGGAATTTGACTAATATAATGATGACCCAAGCATGAAACCCATGCTTTAATAAGCCGTTGTTACAATAATACAAATTATTTTCTTTATTCTTTTGACAAGTACATTTAATGATGACTCGAATACATTAATGAAGAACGAACCAAGTTACATTTTCCAACACAAACTAGTTTAGCAGGAGAACAAGTGTGTTCTCAAAGAGACAAAGTGCCTTGTAAGACATTCAATTGATCAAGCTCAATCAATAAAATACTACAACAAAGAAAGCGATTTTTCCCATTCAGGTTTCCTGGGTAAACAAACATGTCAATTTGTGTGATGTGTTTTTATCTCTGTGCTTTTATTCTGCTGCGTATATGTTTTTAAGAAATTATGTATGTTGGTGAAAGTAAACTAGGTTTCAATTTTTAGTTATTCATTTAAGTAGTTGCATAATTTCATGGAAAATTAACATGGTATCAGAGTATAAATCAATATAAATACCAACACCAAGTTGATCAATTAGCAAAGAACACGGATTAGGTTTTTGAAAAGAAGTTCTTTGGATAGAAGAATGACGTTCCAAGGATTGAGAGAAAATCACTGTTTAGAGGGGGCCTTACATTTCTGTGCATGGAAGGAGCAATTATATGTGGCGTTGGAAGATAATGGGGTGCTAGAGTTTGTGAAACAACAAATAGTGCCACTTAAAAATGTCTAACAACTAGCCCAACATAAAAATAATGACACCAAAGTGAGGAGAATCATTCTTGAGGGGATCATAGACCATATTATCCCTCATCTCCATGAGAAGAAGACAACATATGAGATGTTTAAAGCTATATTATTCTTGGAAATACTGAGAGGGGGGGTGAATCAATATTTCTTTTTCAATTATTAATTTTATCAGTTAAAAACATTTATATTTGGAACACAGAAATAGATAACAGCAATAGATGCTTTTATTAATGTGATCTTTGCAATAAATCAAGTACATATATATATATATGATTTCAATCAATTGCCAAGCACCAACTTGGACTCTTTGTGAGGCTCCAACCTCTAGAGCACCAACTCTGTCTTGTCAAGGCACCAACCTTGAATTTAGGAGCACCAACTCCCAGGACACCAATCCTTTCAGTTCTGAGGCACCAACCTCAAGGGCTCCAACCCTCTGCTATAAACTGTCTGGATCTGTTTGGTTGTAATTCTCTGCTCCCAACCCTGCTGGGCCTATGACTTACTTCTGTCCTCCTGTTCCTTCCATTTCTGCCAGAGCTTCGGCTTCCTTTATTTTCTTACAGTTTTCCAGTAACCCTAAACTTTCCTTGTTCTCTGTTTTATATTCTTGATACCCCTGACCTTTGGCTTCCTTTCTTCGCTGGCTCTTCGGCTTCCTCAATGCTCGCTTGATCTTTCAGCTTCCTCTATGCTCACTCTTCGGCTTCCTCTATCTCTTCAAATCCATCAATACACACAGGACACGTTAATGTGGAAGAGAGGCCAAATTACAATAGTGTTGCATATTAAAAAATATCAGAGAGGCCCTTTTTAATATTCATAAAATATACATTAATTATTATGGAAACCATATAAGAGAGACTATATCCATATAGAGGTCCCACATGCCACGTCATCTTTTTATCGCAATCGCCGCTTCCAGAGGTTCGCACATAACATAGCCGATTCCCAACTATCGACAGAGCGGATGCGATATGGTATTAAACAGTTATTAATAAGTCCATTGGGTCCATACCCTTATCGCAATCCCCGGATTGACATTCCTTTGTACATTGCGATTACTACAGATGCGACGTTTGATTAAGCCATGCTATAATGGTGTAGTCGGGTCCGCAATTATATCGCAATCAGAGGATTTCAATGTGGCAAAACTTTAACAAGGCTTGCGATATTGCGATGGACGCGATATTACAATAGGGCATGTTATAACGTAGCAGCAGGTCCGCATACGTATCGCAATTGACATTTTAATGTGGCAAGGCTTTAAAGAGGCTTGCGATATGGCGGATGCGATGTAACTTTAAAGTGTATTACAATGGAATCCTCGGGCCCATTGTATCACATTTATATATATATATATATATATATATATATATATATATATATATATATATATAGATATATACTCCTCCGTTTTTAACTTTGGTTAATGCAGACTTAACCCATAACCCTTTATCCCCTTTAATTCTATTATAACCCTCGTAATGGGAATATACACAAACACACGGGAACTTGCATTTTTCCACTTTTCATAGCCTTGGCACGTTTATTGATGCTTACCTTTATCAGGCTCATTCTCCACCATAGATTAACTTGCGCTAGGTCTAATGGCTATCAGAGATTTCGGGTAGACGAATAGCACAGAGAATACCCGCCCGATAAAGCGATTTTCTCTCTCCACCCTCGTGCTACGTGTCGCTCGGTTAATGGAATCGGGCACTCTCCTCTAAATACCACTTACCGCCTAGCATCCGCCTGAAAACCACTGCCACTATTACAAACCCGCCTTTTGGAATATAACCACGTGCATTCACTCTTCATCCGTCTTCTTGATTTCTACCGATATTATATACTCCTCCGCTCTTTTGGCTCCTCTGTTAACTTCTTTGGCATATATTACATGCGATACTCTCGATATGGCTCCTCCTCAATCTCCCGCTCTTACACTTACTTGGCTTTCCTGTGGCTTCCGATACCGCTCCAATACCTCTTCTCTACTTTGATAGCTCCTATGACTTCCGATATTCTCTCCAATGGCTTGACTGTCTTGGCTTTCCTCTGGTTTCTCCTCATGGCTTCTTGCTCCTATTTCTTCACGGATCTGCTCTACTTCTCCTTGGCCTCACATCATTGTTTACTCATCCATAATATTGCCATATTGACATCAATGATAATCTAGGTCAACAATTATATTTGTATCAGGGTTCTAGTGATGCTAGGAAGCTTGCTCTGAAAGATAAGCTAAGAAGTATATGAATGAGCAAAGGAGAGCCCATCATCACATATCTTTCAAAGTTCACTCATGTTCAGGATGAGCTAGGTGGCGTGGGAGAGATAGTAGCAAAAAATACCTTTGGAGTCTTGCGTTTCTGGGACTTCATAAGTCTTGGTATAGTTTCCAGGATGTAATAAGTGGAAAATAGAATATTCCTAGTTGGGAAAGGTTATGGAGTGATTGCGTTCAAGAAGATATTTGGAGAGGCAAGAGAACTGGTAGAGAAGCTCCAATAGAGAACAAGGAAAAATTTTCCTTGGAAGGAAAAGTTAGTAGAGCCAGGGAGGATTTGAGCAAGATTAAGTGCTTCCATTTCCACAAGTTCAGGTACTATGCTACTAAGTGTCATAACAAGAAGAAGGTGTCCAATAGGGATCATGTGGCTACATCAACTGAGGTAGATGGGTTTTCTTCTCAATTCGAGAAATATTTCTCATTGATAGCTTGCATGGAAAGCTCAGTAGGAAGAAACACATGGTATATTGATTCTAGATCATCCTTCCAGATGATTAAGAGCAAGGAGTATTTCATCTGATTGGAGGAGAAGGACATGCAAGTTCATATTGAGCTAGGAGATAATGATAAGTACACAACTAGGGGAGTTGGTGCTGTCAACTTTGAGAGGGAGTTTGGGATATCTCTCCATCTCAAAGATGTTATTTATGTTCAAGGCCTGAAGAAGAACCTTGTTTTAGTGGAAACCCTAGAGGAAAAGGGTTATGATGTCATCTTCAGTAGAGGTAAGGCTTACCTCAAGGACTTAGCTTCTCCATCAGTGAAGCAGATAGGTACAAGGATGAAGAATATCTATAGGTTTTAGGTTGAGACATGCAAAATCTTGAGCAACAAGGCATGAGGTGAGTAGGGTAGAGATGTGGGAGAAATTTGGCACAAGTGCATGGGACACTTGCATCATGGGGTGCTGAAGATCCTTCAGTAGATAACCATAGGGCTACCATAGTACAATATTGATAAGATGGAGTGTGCTAGGTGTGCTGCCATGTCCATATTTTTATTTTCCTCTATAGTGTAGCCAGGATGGGCTTCCAGGGTATGTGATGGCAAGGTTGTAGGAGCAGGATTACATCACCAGGGGTTACGAAGGGGTTTTGAAGAGTTTTTACAGGATATGTTAGCATTCGCTTGGCATATTCCATCATCTGCACAACTTGCCTCCTATTCCGTTGCATTCCAACCACTTCCATAAAACAAGATTGTTACTGGGTTGACTTAATTAATTACACTTGAGATGGCATTCTAGGAGGAATATTTGATGGAATACCTCAGTGTAATAGCTTGTTGGAACTAGAATGAGAATATCTATAGGATGGGATGTCAATGAGAAGAGACTTCTAGTGGCCAGAGGAAGCATGGTGAGCAATTTACCATTTTTCCAGATTAAAAGTGACTTTAATTAGTCACTTAATTAAATAAAAGGAGGGAAAATAATTAATCGAAGGAAAGAGGACAAAAGTGGCTTAGTGAAATAAAATAAAATTAAAGTCGCTTATATGGAGAAAAAAGGGAGCTTCCAAAATAATAATAAAATAATAAAATAATAAAATAAGATGCTTCTAGAGGCTTGGAGATCTGTCTATAGAGTCTTTAAAACGAAGAGGAGGAGATCATTTGGGGATATCTTAGAGTTGAGAAATTTTCTTATTGGAGAGGTTTTGAGAACCGAGAGTTCCCGACTTCAATTGTAGCCCTAGGACATAAACCCTTGAGTGATTTAGTGAGAGTGGGCGAGAACCATTCTCTCCCCTTGGTGAATTCATTCAAAATTCACAGGTTGTGCTCATCAATTCAACTATTTTGGAGGCTTTCTATAGTTTGCAACTGATATTTTTGAGAGGCCACCCTTTTGTCCATTTCCAACATTATATGTACATTTCTTATATTAATAAAATAAGGCTACATTTTTATGCATGTTTGATCTTATCCATTCTTTAATTGCAGATTATATCCTTGTTTTTCTGTGAAATTGTGGTTCGATTTGTGCAAGTTGTTTATGGAGCCGATGTCTAAAATTTTTGAAGCAATTTTCTGCTAAATTTATATTTGGAACATAATTTACAGGTGCACACTTGGAAAATATGCCAAGTCATCGTTCTAGGGCTGAGACAACAGAGCCATAGGGATTTTGGAGCTAGTGGATTTAGATATATGCGGGCCCTTCTCTTCTCCATCACTTATGAGGCACAACTATTATGTTACCTTCATAGATGATTACTCCCAAAAGACATGCATCTTCTTCATGAGGAAGAAGGAGGAAATCTTCTCCAAGTTCATGGAGTTTAAGGCCTTGGTAGAAAACCAGAATGGGAAGAAGATCAAAGCATTGAGGAGTGAAAATGGCAGGGAATATGTCTCCAATGCCTTCAAGTATGAGTGTGCCAAGGAGGGAATTAGGAGAGAGATGACAACACCCCGTAACCCTCAAAAGAATGGGTAGCTAAGAGGAAAAAACACAACATAGTTGGAGCAACCAAGGCCATGTTTCATGATCAGGGACTGCTTATGTTCTTGTGGGAAAAGGCATGCAACATTGCAGTATTTTTGCAGAATAGGAGTCCACACAGGGTGCTTGGATGAGTTACACTAGAGGAGGATTTCACAAGCAAGAAGCCTGATTTTTCACACTTCCGCATCTTTGGCACAAAAATTTAGTGCCATGTGTTCAAAAATTGTAGGAAGAAGCTAGAGCCCACAATTGAAAATGGTATTTTTGTGGGTTACATTGAGACATTTCAGGCGCAGGAGGTGTATATTACATCACTCAAGAAGACAATTATCAGGCAAGACATGAGGTTTGAGGATGACAAAGCTTTGATGGAGATATTATAGTGAGAGAAGGTTGGAGTACCTGAGGAGGAGGTGATTGCTCCAAAGGAGGAGCCTTCACCAATATCACAAATTGAGTCTAATCTTGGTGGCAAGAGGGCTGCACAACATGATGACTAGCAGGATGATGAGGAGGAGAGATCGGGACAGGAGTAAACAACTACTCAGTCAGGGACTCCTAACACATTAAGGAAGAGAGCCAAGTGGGATGATAGGTTGATTCAGGAGGCCTAGAAGCACATTGAAGCTCTTAGATCTATGTTTAGGTAGAGAAAGAAGCCACAAAGGTACATTGAGTATATGGCACTGATGACAAAGTTGTTGGAAACATAGCCTTCTTGTTATGAGGATGTTGTTGAAAATGCAACAAGATGATGGAGCTTAGTGAAAAGAAGTCGCCTTCACTAAGTGAGCCCGCAGGCTATTTTTGGCGCAAAGTCTATTTTTAGACATATGGATCATGGTCTATGAGTTGCAGGAAGCTATTTATGGATGATTGTTCATGTTGGTAAAAATAGATGGACTTCTATTTTTAGACATATGGGTGGAGTCTATTTTTAGACTGCCAGTCAAAAAATAGAACAGTCGAATATTATTAACTCTTAATAATATTTGGACTATAAACATTATATTATCCTCTTGCAACACTTCAGTTCGAGCTACGGATGTGGCACATGCAACTTCCAGAAGGAAATACACTTTTCCAATGGGTTAGTTGAGCTATTGCATGATGGAATTCAGTTAGAACTCAAGTGATTGAGTTTGGTGGAGTTGATTGAGGAGTTGATGGAGTTGTGTTCAGTTTGACTTAGTTGAACTAGTTGTATTTAGTCTAACTGCCAAATAAACTAGTGATGACTGATGTGAATTAATTATTAATTAATTCACTAATTATTAACTCATAAATCAACTAAAGAATACATCAGTTAACTCAGTGCATGGACAGTTCAGTGGAGACAAGTGTTAGAGGTGGGTGAAAGGGTGAGACTACTATCAGTTGTGACTATAGCTGTGCATGAGATTTGCACAATCATTGATTGAGATTGCCAATGAGGATTGCGCAGTACAAACCAAGGGAATTCGAACTTGGATCAGATCCATTCTCAACTTGGATTGCGCAGTAGAGGCAGGCAAAACAGTGGAGGAGATTTGAACCTGTGACTTGTTCAGATCTGAGCTAGTTTTGTGTGTAGCATGTGGAGATAGTACTGAGTACTTGTGAGGAGTATTGTACTATGTATTGTTACATGTTCTCTATCATTATAATATACAGATAGTTGGGGGTTTTCAGTTGTATGCTTTCCCCATTACATACTGTGTTGATATGTGTGATTGATGTTTCAATGTGCGCATGCGATTGTTTCTTTATTCCGCAAATTGATGATCAATGGTAGAGGAGGTTATGTATTATGCATGCATTCTGCAAATAGTGTATAATCAGGATAATCTCTGTGAATAAGTGTCATATTATTCAAAATTTCTACATGGTATCAGAGCGAAGTTGATCATCAGATCTATTATTCAGAAAGTGATTACATTTTATTTCTTCAGGAAGAGTCTGTAATCGGGCCAGGTAGCCTCTGGATTCATCCTTCTTTTGGAAGGTGAGATATCCAGTAAATGCCCACACAGTCAATCTTTGTACGAGAAATACTTTGTTCTCACGAATTTTAGATCAGAAGCGGTTGAGTTTTGAGTTGGTGGAATTCGAATTTGCAACAATGTTTTCTTGGTGTCGAAGTTGAAATGTCTTTCAACGGATTGCGATTGGAGTATGCCCTTGAAGGCAACTCGAATTATATTGCATGGAAAGACAGGATGGAGGTGGTGTTAGATGAAAATAGGCTGAAGGAGTTCATAGATGCTGAGGTCCCAAAGCCTACTGATGTTGCTCAAGTTGAGGCTTGGCAAAAGAAGACAACAAAGTGTCGAAGGTTTCTGTTGGAGGGCGTGAAGGATCACATTGTATCCAGCCTGCATGGAAAGGCTTCTCCATACTTGATGTGGAAAGCGTTGACAGATTTATTCCAAAGCAAGAGCGACCAGAGGAAGTTGGCACTCAAGGAAAAACTCATAAACATTAAATGTGAGAAAGGAGACAGTATGCCCAAGTATCTCACAAAGTTCACCCAATGCCAGGATGAACTGGGAAGTGTGGGGGTGACTGTTGATGATGAGGACTTGGTGAGCTTGGCTCTCCTTGGTCTTCCGAAGAGTTGGCATTCCTATCAGGACTCTGTCAATGGTTGGGAGAAATTGCCAGGATGGGAGAGACTTTGGTCTGATCTTGTGCAAGAGGAGATCAGGCGGAATACCAGGGACAGATCTTCATCAAAGGCATCTGATGAAGAAAATTGCGCTTTGGCTGCCAAAGCAAAGAAGGGGAAGAACAAGAAAGCTTCTCGTTTCGGTGCGAAAGGAAAGAAGCAGGACATGTCCAAGGTGAAGTGCTTTCACTGTCACCAGCACGGACATTATGCCACAAATTGTCTGCAGAAGAAGAAAAATAAGCAAGCTGCTGGATCTGCAGCGGGAGAGGCCTTAGCCTCGCAGTTTGAGCTGGATTTTTCGCTGATCGCATGCTTGGTATCAAGTGTGATGGGATCGGTATGGTTCTTGGACAATGGTGCGTCTTTTCACATGACAGGAGATCGAGATTTGTTTTCTAATCTGGATGAGAAAGATCTTGGAGTGCACATCGAGATGGGCGATGATGGTAGATACAGTGCGACCGGTATCGGTACCATTTCCTTTGAGAGGGAGTCTGGTAAACCCTTCATATTGAAGGAAGTGATGCATGTTCCAGGATTGAAGAAGAATCTTATCTCTGTGGCGATGTTAGAAGACAAGGGATATGAAGTTGTTTTCAGCGAGGGAAAGGCTTTCCTGCGCGGTAAGACAATTGGAGAAACCCAGAAGATAGGGGTTCGAGTCAAGAACCTTTATCAATTGCATGTAGATGGCTGCGTAGCAATGGCATGCAAGGCAAAAGGATTGGTGAGCCGGGATGATGGCGAGCTGCGGCACCGGAGATTGGGCCACCTTCACCATGGAGCCTTGAAGATACTGTAGTAGATTTCTGCTAGGCTTCCTAAAGGCACTCTTGCGCAGTTAGATCAGTGCAAGGGGTGTACTTTGGGAAAATTTGTGAAAGCCACCTTTCACGAGAAGGATAGTCGCGCCACGACGATCCTTGAGAGAATTCACACAGACGTGTGTGGACCTTTTTCTCAGTAGCTTCGACAACAAAGCACAAGTACTATGTGATCTTTGTTGATGATTTCTCTCGAAAGTGCTGGATCTTCTTCATGCAGAAGAAGAGCGAGACATAATCAAAGTTCTGTGAGTTAAAAGCACTGGTCGAGAAGGAATCGGGGAAGAAGGTGAAGGCTCTTAGGAGCGACAATGGTGGTGAATTCATCTCTGGCGAGTTCAAGGACTTCTGCAGAGCAGAAGGGGTTCGAAGAGAGCTCATAGCTCCCCATAACCCACAACAGAACGGGGTTACTGAGCGGAAGAACAGAACGATCGTGGGTGCTGCATGAGCGATGTTGCATGATCAGGGCCTACCCCTTCACTTGTGGGCGGAGGCATGTAATATTGCAGTATATGTGCAGAACCGTTGTCCTCACAAGACACTTGGCATGAGTACACCCGAGGAGGATTATTTTGGTAAAAGGCCTGATATTTCCCATTTGAGGATTTTTGGTTCTCCTGTTTACATGCATGTGACGAAGGATGCCAGGAAGAAGCTGGAGCTGACCGCAGAGGTTGGGATAGTTGTGGGGTACACTGATACGCCCCACAACTATTGTGTGTATTTTCCAGACAGTAGCAAGACTGTTGTGCGATGGGATATCAAATTTCAGGAGGAGAAAGCCATGAAGTGTTCGTTTGAGAGGGAGCCACACTTGCATGCAGATGAGGAGCTATTAGTTCCTAAGGATGAGCTTCAGGATGTGGATCAGCCACAAGATGAAGTTCATGGAGTGGAAGAGACCACTCATGCAGCGCTAACCATCAGAGGGCGAAAGCGCACTACAGAAGCTAAGCGACTTGCTCAAGATGCAGAGAAGGTCGTAGGACCACCTACAACACAACGCAGACAAAGACAGTCACCTGATCGGTACACTAGATACATGGCTCTTGTGAAAAAATGTGTCGTGACTGAGACATCCTCTTTCGAGGAAGTTGTGGAGGATCCCGCATGGGTAGATTCCATGGTGGAAGAGTATGATTCGATTGTCAGAAACAATGCATGGGAGATTGTCCCAAGACCGGAAGGGAAATCAATGGTGGGTTCGAAATGGATCTACAAAGTCAAGCAGGCAGCTGATGGGAGTGTGGAGAAGTACAAGGCAAGATTTGTTTCCCGAGGCTTCTCACAGATAGAGGGGATATATTATGAGGAGACCTTTGCACATGTCGCAAGGTATTCTTCCATACAGACGATTCTTGCTCTCTTAGTGCAGATGGGGTGGCACATCCATCAGATGTATGTGAATACTGTGTTCCTCAACGGAGTCACTGAGGAGGAGGTGTACATAGAGCAGCCCGAAGGTTTCAAGATCTTCAGCAGCGAGTCGCATGTGTGCAGGTTCAAGAGAGCGCTGTATGGGTTGAAACAAGCACCTCATGCTTGGTACACACGAATAGACAGTTATTTCACCGGACTTGGATTCTCCAAGAGTGAGGCGGATCCTAACCTATACCAGATAGTGGTGGAGGGTAAGTTGCTGATCATTGTACTTTATGTAGATGATTTTATTTTGACGGGAGATGAGCTGTTGATGCTTTCATGCAAGGAGGATCTTGCTAGAGAGTTTGAGATGAAGGACTTGGGCCTCCTTCATTATTTCCTGGGATTGGAAATTTGGCACCGCAGTGATGGACTATTTGTTTCTCAGGGTAAGTATGCTCGGGAGATACTTGAGAAGTTCAACATGCATGGTTGCAAGCCTGTTGATACTCCTCTTCCTGGAGGTTGGAGGAAGGAGGATGCTACTTTAGCGGAGGTAGTGGATGCCACTGTTTATCGACAGTTGGTGGGGTCGCTTATGTATCTGGTCAATACAAAACCCAATATATGCTATGCTGTTAACCAACTTTCACAAGCTATGGTTAAGCCAACCAAGCTCTTCTGGACGACAGGCAAGCATGTATTGCGTTATCTCAGAGGCACATCGGGATATGGATTGTGGTACAGACAGGAGGATGAGGTGAAGCTATGTGGCTTCACGGATGCAGATTGGGTAGGGAGCCCAACGGACAGAAAGAGAACATCTGGAGAGATCTTCAGTATCGGGTCGACAACAGTTTCTTGGTACAGCAGGAAGCAGAGATCTGTGGCACTCAGTTCAACAGAGGCCGAGTATATGGCAACAAGTTTGGCTGCATGCGAGGCTATATGGATGAGGAAGATCCTGGTCAGGTTGTTCGGGTCACACTTGGAGCCTACTGTGATTTATTGTGATAACCAGAGTTGCATTAAACTCTCGGCTAATTCAGTATTTCATGATAGATCAAAGCACATCGACATCAAGTACCATCATATCAGAGATTGTGTGCAACGAAGAATCATGTTACTTTCATACATTCCCACGGAGGATCAAGATGCTGATATCTTGACGAAGGCGCTCACCAGGAGCAAATTCGAATACCACAGAGGCAGGATAGGGGTTGCAGATAATCCATATCTTGTTGAGAGGGAGTGTTGAAAATGCAACAAGATGATGGAGCTTAGCGAAAAGAAGTCGCCTTCACTAAGTGAGCCCGCAGGCTATTTTTGGCGCAAAGTCTATTTTTAGACTATGTCTATTTTTAGACATATGGATCATGGTCTATGAGTTGCAGGATGCTATTTATGGATGATTGGTCATGTTGGCAAAAATATATGGACTTCTATTTTTAGACATATGGGCGGAGTCTATTTTTAGACTGCCAGTCAAAAAATAGAACAATCGAATATTATTAGCTCTTAATAATATTTGGACTATAAACATTATCTTATCCTCTTGCAGCACTTTAGTTCGAGCTACGGATGTGGCACATGCAACTGCCAGAAGGAAATACGCTTTTCCTATGGGTTAGTTGAGCTATTGCATGATGGAATTCAGTTAGAACTCAAGTGATTGAGTTTGGTGGAGTTGATTGAGGAGTTGATGGAGTTGTGTTCAGTTTGACTTAGTTGAACTAGTTGTATTTAGTCTAACTACCAAATACACTAGTGATGAGTGATGTGAATTAATTATTAATTAATTCCCTAATTATTAACTCATAAATCAACTAAAGAATACATCAGTTAACTCAGTGCATGGACAGTTCGGTGGAGACAAGTGTTAGAGGTGGGTGAAAGGGTGAGACTACTATCAGTTGTGACTATAGTTGTGCATGAGATTTGCACAATCATTGATTGAGATTGCCAATGAGGATTGCGCAGTACAAACCAAGGGAATTCGAACTTGGATCAGATCCATTCTCAACTTGGATTGCGTAGTAGAGGCAGGCAAAATAGTGGAGGATATTTGAACCCGTGACTTGTTCAAATCTGAGCTAGTTTTGTGTGTAGCATGTGGAGATAGTACTGAGTACTTGTGAGGAGTATTGTACTATGTATTGTTACATGTTCTCTATCATTATAATATACAGATAGTTGGGGGTCTTCAACTGTATGCTTTCCCCATTACATACTGTGTTGATATGTGTGATTGATGTTTCAATGTGCGCATGCGATTGTTTCTTTATTCCGCAAATTGATGATCAATGGTAGAGGAGGTTATGTATTATGCATGCATTCCGCAAATAGTTTATAATCAGGATAATCTCTGTGAATAAGTGTTATATTATTCAAAATTTCTACAGATGCAACCTCTCAACAGGTTTGGTAGGATGTCATGGTGGTGTAATATTCCTCCATGAAGAATGATGTTTGGGAGATCATGCCATGAATAGAGGGAAAATTAGTATAGGCTCACGTTGGGTGTACAAGGTGAAGCATGGAGTAGATGGGAGTGTGGAGAAGTATAATGCTAGGTTTGTGGCCAAGGGCTTCTCACAAGTTGAGGGCATAAACTATGATGAGACGTTTTCCCCAGTAGCATGATATTCATCCATCACGACAATTTTGGAACTTGTAGTACAGAAGGGGTGGAATATCCTCCAGATGGATGTGAAGACAACATTCCTCAATGGAGTGGTTGAGGAGGATATCTATGTGGAGTAGCTAGAGGGGTTTGAGCAGTTTAGCATAGGCGCACATGTGTGCAGGATGAAGAGAGATCTTTGTGGGCTCAAGTAGGCTCCAAGAGCATGGTACACTTGTATTGACAACTACCTTTGAGGATTGGGCTTCACTAAGAGTGAGGTGGATCCCAACCTGTACTACATCATGGTTGTTTGTTCATTCTAGTGCTCTATGTTGACGATATTATACTAATTGGAGAAAATAACTTGATTTAGGATTGCAAGGTAGCCCTTGCAAGGGAGTTTGAGATGAAGGATATAGGGCTTATGCACTATTTCATGGGATTGGAGGTTTGGCAGGGTGATTGTGAGATCTTCTTAGGACATGGAAAGTACACACATGAGGTTTTATATGCTGGATTGCTGGCCCATGGCCACACATCTAGTTACAAACTCGAGGAAGGTGGATGCTAGTAGAGAAGAGAGATTATATGCTACATTATACAGGAAAATCATCGGGTCGTTGATGTAATTGGTTAACACATGACCTGATATTTATTTTGTAGTAAACCAACTAATTCAGTTCATGATGGAACCAACCAGAGTTCAGTGGTTTACTGGGAAGCATGTTTTGACGTCTCTCAGAGGTATAACAGATTACGGATTATGGTACATACAAGTTGATGGAGTGAGGCTTGAGGGCTTAACAGATGCAAATTGGGTATGGTGCTCCAAAAATCAGAAGAGTACTTCAGGTTGCGTTTTCAACATTCGATCAACAATTGTTTCCTGGTTTAGAAAGAAGCAAAGATCAGTTGCACTCAGTTTAATAGAGGTTGAGTACATGCCTGCTAGTTTGGTAGCATGTGAGGCTATTTGGATGAGGAATTTTATTGTGGGAATTTTTAGGCTGGGGATGGAGCCTACTATGATATAGTATGACAACCAGAGTTGCATTAATCTCTCTGAGAATCCAATGTTTCATGGTCGCTCCAATCATTTTTAGATCAAGTATCATCAACTTAGGGATTATGTGCAGAAAGGGATAGTGAAGCTACCATACATTCCAACAAAGGAGCAGATAATAGATATACTGACCAAGGCATTGGGAGGAGGCAATTTTGTCTATTTTATAGATAAGTTGGGAGTTGTATAAAATCGCTTCCTCGCTAAGAGGGAGTGTTGAAAATTGTAGTGAGTGAAAGTCTTCTAGCTTGTGCCTTTGCCAGAAAGACCACAAGTTTGTCCTTCTCTAGGCATGGATGCAAATTCATGGGATAAAATTCAGTTGTGGTGAGTTAACTTCCAGTTTATGGGAATAATCATCATGAGTTCATGCATAGTGTTGGAGGTTCAATTACATGGAGCCTTCTTTAGTTTAATTATAGGATTGGGTTGCAGTTACAAGTTTAGATAACACAAGTTAAAAATTCAGTCATTAATTGAAGGAAGGACGAGTTATGACTCTAGTGTTTATTGGAGAAAGAGAGATTTCACTCTCAGTTAACTTGTCAATCAACCACTCATGTTCTAAATTTGAACTAGCCTAATTTAGCATGAATCGAATTTATAAATGAAGGGCGAAGGAACTAGGATTATTCAATATTGTGTGCACAAGTTTTGTGAGAACAATTATTCCTTGTGGTGCGCGTAACCTTAAGGAGCAAGAGAACACGAGTTTTGGGAGCATATTTGTGCTACAAAATAGGAGGCCAAGTGCGCAAAAAAATAGTAGCCCAGTGCGCTACAAAATAATATATTTTGTATGCAAGGAGATAGCCCTATTGCGTAAGGAAATAGGGATAGGAAGTGCACAAAGGATAGGATAAAGGATCAAGGGTTTGCAGGGTGAGTCCAAGCTAGTTTAGTAGGATAACAAGTGTGTTATCAGAGAGAAATATTTCCTTGTAAGAGATTCAATTTCTCAAGCTTAATCAATAAAATAGTACAACAAAGAAAGCAATTTTTCCCATTTGGGTTTCCTGGCTAATCAAGTGTGTCAATTTGTGTGATGTGTTTTAATCTCTCTTTTTTTTATTCTGTTGCTTATTAGTTGTTACAGAATTATATATCTTGGTGAAAGTAAACTAGGTTTCAGTTTTCACGTATTCATCTAAGTAGTTGCATAATTTCATGGAAAATTAACAAGATGAGAACTGTTGATTGATTGATATTTCCTTTTAACTCATCAAAATCCTTTATTGGTTCTTCCCCAATTGGAAACTCTTGCTGTGCATTGTTATGGTGTGGAGGGATGTAGCTATTTGTAAAAATGAAGCTATGAACCGTCACAGGTACTGTGCTACCTCAAAAAGGATCATAACCTCAAAGACATTTGTAGGAACTCCCAACTAGTTCACGATGACCTCCATTGTTGCGGGATCTATCTTGACCTCTCCTCCACCAATCACATTATATATACCCAATACAACTGGGGAAACTCACATTTCTTGAAGTTAGTCAACTGTTGGTGCTTCTTCAAAGCATCTAACACCACATAAGATGTGAGATATGCTCCTCCTAGGTAGCACTTTAAAAAAATATATCATCCAAATAGACTAGAACAAATGAATCTAGATATGGGCATAATACATTATTCATCACTCTCATAAAGGTTGTTGGTGCATTACATAATCCAAATGGCATGACCAACCATTCATACAAACCTTGCTGTGTTTTGAAGGCAGTCCTCCAGGTGTCTTCTTCTTTGACACGTACTTCATGTTATCTTGATTTGAGGTTCAACTTGGTGAAGTATTTTGTAGGCTACAAGTAATCTAACAGATCATTGATCTCAGGGAGAGGGAGTTGATTCTCGAGTGTAATATTGTTTAATGCTTTGTAATTAATGAATATTTTCCAAGTCTCATCCTTCTTTGGTAATTATGGTGGGCGACTCATAAGGTGAGGTGCTTGGTTGAATCACACCCTGCTTCAACAACTGCTACAATTGCTTCTCCACTTCTTTATTTGCTTCTAGAATGAACTCCCTATATAACCCAATATTCGAGAATTGACAATTTGACAATAATTGTATTTTGTGTTCCACTTCCCTTAGGGTGGTATCCCTTTAGACTGTTGGAAAACTCCTTTGCCCATAGAAACTCTTCTCCCCTTTAGGTAGTATCCCTTTAGGTTGCTAGAGCACTCCTTTATATGCCCATATACACTCTTCCAACTGATGTTTTTTCTCTTTAGTACACTGCTCTAGGGATGCCTTTACTCTCATCAACTCATAGTTCCATTGATCTTCTCTTAATAAGAGTAAACCATATTTCTTATTAGATCTAATCAAATTATTGGCTTGGTTTACACATACTAATGAGACCAATGACTTGCCTTTATGCACAATTATGATGTTGGACTTCCTGTCCTTGATGAGGCGGTACTAGTTGGATCTTCGCATGAAGATTGTATCCATCAATACATGTAGGGGCTTCCAAACACGACTCCACATATGTTAAGGGAAACTACATCCAATTCCACTTCATCAATAAAACAAACACTTACAACAAATTTAACCTTACACTGTTTCATTACCTTAATATCTACATCCTTGATTACCCATCCTAATGAATATGGGCTAGGATGATTGCGAAAATCCAATCCAAGCTTGTTGACTATATTCACTACTATGATATTAGCCTATGAATCAGAGTTGAACATAGTGTCTATCTTGTTATTCTTGACCTGGATCTTGATTTGAAAGAGTTTGGTCATATCCTTCTCTTCCTAGTGATGAAGGTTACTTGTATTCACCTACTTCTACATTGACGTGCATACAATCTTCTCATCCATAATGGAGATACTTTCAACTTGATTACTTGAATCAATGGATGGAAGATTCTTTTTTTTTGCATCCTTGTTGTAGTTCTCCAAGTTCATCTTTAGATGTACTTTCTAACACTTCTCATCAATGTGACCATCAATATTGCAATGGTTACAATGGTTTCTTAGATACTTGCACTAATCTACAATGGCTACCATCTTCTCATTGTTCCATGATTTCCACTTCTTCCCTTCCTTGGAAGCTCCCCAGTATCCTACTTGGAATTGCTTGGTTTCTCTTGCTTGTGGCCTATGCTTTCCAAATATTATACCTGTGTAAATGCCTCATCTACTTTCCTTAGCTTGAATAACATCAAAATCTTTCTTATATGGCTATATAGACCTCCTAGAAACTTGAGGAATACATTAGGATTCTTGGGAGAGATATCCAACATAATGGACATCTTTTTGAACTTAGTGGTGTACTTTTATACTCTTTTCCCTTGTCTCCGCTTGAAGTAGTGCCATTAGATCCATTGATACTCTATATACCCAATAGGGTGGAATTGGGAGTTAATGAGTGTTTTGAAGTCCTCCCACCTAGTTACTAGTGGATCACCCTCTAGATTAAGTGTTTCCACCTGACTCTACCACTATCATAAAGCATGACCCTCTAACTTAATTATGGCAAATGATATATTTTGTTATTCATCTATATGGCGAATGAAAAAATAAACTTCTAATTGTTGCAACCATTGATTTAGTTTTAATGCATCGATCTCACCTTGGTATGGATTTATATCACTTTCACTTCCATCTTGAATATGGATTGTGAAGGGTTGATAACACTCAAATTGGGTGACTCTTTATGTCTCTTTTTCTAGGTATTTTTGATCTCCTGATTTCACCTCTAATTGGATCTCTGAGTTAGAACCTATAGCCTCTCCGAACAATCAAAGCTTTCTTGTTAAAGCTAGCATGAGGTTCATATTGTGATTAATGTTGGAAACTTGTGCTTCCAAACTTGCAAATATCAGTTATGTTGGATCTTGAGGGTTATTGTGAACAAACTTGTCAACCATGAATAGGGTTTTATGACTTTTTTCTTAAACCTATTATTAGATCCATGCAACTTCCCATAAAATCCCACAAAGAAAACTGCTTTGATACCAATATGATTCATAAACTGCCGTGGATAATCCACTAGAACAATTCATCACAACATATTTGATAAAATATTGAAATCTTTATTGTGAAGGTCAATTTCCTTTACATATCATATTCTTTAATCATTGTTTTTATGTTCAAAAGTATGAAATATCTGAAATGTGAAAAATAAAGAACAAAAAAGTACATAGACACCATCCACAAATAAACACAAGATTTACCATCGGAAACCCATACGAGAGAAAATCTAGTTAGAAGGTGAGGCTGCTTTGCTCTCTTTTCTGATAGCATGGAAATATGGAAATAAAAATAAAGAGGTACTCTATGTGGATTTTCCTAAACCTTGTGGCTTGTAAGGATGCTACAAAACCTTATCCCTCTCTATTCTTCTCTCTAAATTTCCACTTCTAGATGTTTCACTCAAGTATGGAACAAATACAACATAGAATGGAAAACTCAACGTTCTCCTAATGGCCCAATATTTAACATTGCCCAATAGCCATCTATGGGTAAGGTTTTGACCTCTTCAACCCTGAAGTACAATTACAATTTTTGATTTTTTAGTATATTTTTGAAATTCCACACATGGCTAACCTCAAATGTGTGAGTAACAAGGTTTGATGTGGCATCCTCTTGGACCATGGTGGTCAACATGATAAACTAACTTGTGGGAGGTTTAAATTTTGAATACAAGCTTCGCTTAATGCAATTCTTATGCCGTTGGAAAGGTCTTTGAATGTAGGCCCACAAGGTGTAGATTAGTTGGCAATAAGATGCATTGGTAAGGCACTCCTTGCAAATCACTAGTTCAAACCTTGACTAGTAATATGTGATGCATGTGGCATAATTTTGGTACACTTGGAGGTTATATGCCACGAGTACAAGCTCAACCTGATTCCCAATTCCACGGGTCACTAAAAAAATAAAAAAAATCTCTATCTGTAAATCAACATCAAGTGGTTGTGTAAGCAAGAAAAGTTTTGACCCCCAAAAAATGTTGTTTGATGCCTAAAAGTGGCTTTGGAAGGTTTCAAACCCCAATTTTCCAAATTGGGGACTATTGTTAAAATGAACTTGCAAGTTTATTCCTCCAATTTTTTTCCACTTTGAAATCATTTTGATAGATGAAAAATAATATAATGATCCACTCATATCATAAGTACCCCATCAACAATATAAACCTCAACTTGTTTTACAAGCGAAGTGGGTTTTCCTATTAACTCCCAAGGAGTAGTTCTCTCATTTATAGCAAAAATTGAGCAAAATTTCCCCTTAAAATAAATAGAAAATTATGAGCACTTCATTCTAAAACATCATAAATTGCTAATATTTGTTTTAATATGATGCAAGAACATCACCAAAAAGTTGTGGAGACCAACAAGAGCACTAGTATCAAGGTTGGAGAGGAGCCCTATTAGGGTGGGTAGCATTTAAGATTTAAAGATATGATGGGAGGAGTCTCATTTGTTGAATTTTCTACAAGGTGAAGAATATAAAACATTTTCTGATTTGAAAATTACTACCTAATGATACTAAATCAATTTATCTCAAGCCGTCGATATCATTGAGCAATTATACAGAAAACATCAACAATAATGCAATAGAAACAATAAACACAGCGGAAATAGAAAGACAACCATGCACAATAATACAATATTTTTACCCTCAGAAACCCAACCTTGGGAGAAAACCCAACAATTTTTATTTAGGAGAAATTATTCTTTAGCAAGGTTTACAAATCAACAATTTGTTTAGAAATCCATGCCAATAATCCAATTTAATTACTAGTCAAACCTGGTCAAAATCATACTAGTCAACCTTGGTTAAGTCTATAAAAAATTAGGCCCTGCGGCCCATGCGTCCCTATGGCTCTATGGCCTGTAACCCTCTAACTCAACCTCCTTCATGATCGACTCCTTGCTTCCCTATTCCACACGAGAATAGTCCTTGATCTTCATTCGGTTGTCCAAGAGACCTCAGAAAAATGAAGAAGAAACTCACTTTATTGGTGTTGAAAGTGATATGTACATCATCTATATATACTAGTCAAATGGGGGTAGATTAACCCAAGGGACACACCTTTTCATGATCTTGGTCGACTTGTTTTCCTAGGCCAACTTGGTGGCTCAAAAATAAATTTTTATTTCAATTTTCTTAAGCCAACTTGGAGACCTATTTTGCATTCAAGAATACCTCCCGATGCTACACAAAAATAAACACTCCCTCTTAACGAGAGAGGTATTCTCCGTAGCTGCAACAAATTTCCCCTTAGTTGAAATTTCTCCTCCATAATAAAAGTTCATGAGCTTGATATGTTGATGCATGTCTATAGATCACTCCATTCAGGAGTAGGCAATGTGACTCCTCACATGCACATCTATAGATCACTCGATCTTGGAGTAGGCAATGTGACTCTTCACATGCATGCCTAGATCACTCCATCCTAGAGTAGGTGATGTCAGTGTCCCAGGCTATTTATCCCTGGCCAAATCAACATGGCCTAGCAAAAGTCCTCTATGGTTCCTCAGGTAAATGTATTAATCTCCCTTGGTCAAATCAACATGAACTAGCCAAAGTCCTTCATGGATTCTCAGGAGAGGATTTTCCTTTGGACCATTTACCCCTCGCCAAATCAACATGGCCCAACCAAAGTCCTTCATGGATTCTTAGGAGAAGATCTAGCCAATCCTACAATTTCCTTGGGCCATTCACCCCTTATCAAATTAGCATGATGTAGCCAAAGTAATTCATGGCTACTCATGTGAATGTATCCATCTCCCTTGGTTAGATCAACATGACCAAGCCAAAGTCCTTCATGGCTTCTCAAGAGATGGTTTTTCCGATCTTGCAAAGACATTAACACTCCCTCTCAACGAGGGAGACATTTCATATCATGCCAAGCTTGTCTTTGAAATATACAAACTTCGCTCTAGATAGAGGCTTGGTGAGAATGTATGTAATCTGCTCATCTGTGTATATGTAATGGAGCTTCACCACTCCCTTTTGCACCATGTCTCGAATGAAGTGACTTGATCATAGAGTCCTAAAAGAAGCTTTCAAAGCCACATTACTTCATGACTTGTGACACTGGATGTGATATACTATGCCTCTGCTGTACTAAGTATGATTAAAATATGCTTCCTGCTAAACCAGGAAATCATAGCTAATCCCAAGTTGAAGTAGCACTCTGAGGTGCTCTTTTTGTCCTCCGCACTCCCAGACCAATCTGAATCGGTATATTGCTACAACCTTATTTCAACACGTGATAAATATCTCAAATGATATCCAACTGCACCACAAAAGTAACATATGCTTCAATGCATGCCTTGGCTCAACCATAAACTGGTTGGATTCCTTCACTGGATCCATCACCACAACTGCTCCCTTTGACAAAGAAAATCGTCATGTGCCAATCCTGGCTGCCCATTATGCCACTGTTTCTCCCTCTGTCACTAGTGTATCCTACTATTTGGCATGGTCCCCTCATAGAAGGCATACTACTCCTAGAGATCCCATCTCTGAGAATCTAGTTTGACAATCTCAACCCATGACATCCTCTTGGAAGGCTACTCCTTCTATTATACTTGACTGTCTACTTCCTTGAAACTAGAACCTCTTTTAGTCATTTGACATGGTCTTGGATGTCCTAACAATTTGTATAATCCTCCCTCTTGAACATCAATCACTTCTGCTGAGTGTATGCTCGAGTTCCTAGGCCATACAAGAACCTAACCATTTGATCTGAAATTAAGAACTTGAGGGTTTCTTAAAAAATTGAAAACAAGTTTATGTCTTGTGGGCAATGGATCAAGTTGCAAAAGTACATAAACTTAGTTTTTTTAAACTCAGTTTGCAGAAATAAAACAAATAAAAATGAACCATGAACAACAACAAAAAACAACAGTTTGATAATAGAGTTAATCCCTCCCGGGCTACGTCTCCGGGTCCAGCTTCCAATGTAACTTGGGCCTCTTCAATTATATGCTCAAATCTAAAATTACATTTGTTTACAGTGCTCAAATTTCAAAAATAGTGCTACTGATGGATTCAAAATGCTAAAAAACACCCATATAGGCTCTTCTTGAGCTAAAACAGGTAAAAACATGAGCAAGATATGCCTCCTTGAACAAATTTTGCTAACTGTTCAACAAATCTGCTAATCTGGCTAATCATCCTATGAATTCCGCCTTTTTGTTTGCTGTCGAGTGATAAATTCGCCTGGGATTAGCGAGATTCCCTGCCAGAAATGGTGCAAATTATTGCCTAGTTAAAGGCGCAAATAACCCTTACGTGTCGGGTCAAGGTCACATTACCGCCATGTGGCCAGGGGTCGTAGCTCTGCTCCCTCCTGTCTCGGCCTATGGTTATATGATAGGCCATGGGATTCGGGTCGGCATGTCCAAGTGCGACCCGATCCACCCCCTTCGCCGTTGGTGCTAGTCATGTTATGCCAATAGGACCGAGGCTGGGGCCAAGTGCCCTGCCCCTCCCACCACTAATTAGCCGACAAGAATTTAAATAAAATAGTCAACTATAATATAATAAATTCAATTGTGTGGTTTGTTGGTTAATCCGCTGTTTCATTCAAATGAGGTCTCGTGTTCGACTCCGACGGGGTCGACCAGTCACAACTAGCCCATTTTGGCCTCTCTCGTAGTGCCACGTGGCGCTATGGGAATTAGGACACGTGTCACTTCGTGATTGGCCCATACCATGTACCCTCAACCAATAGAAATGCACCAACCAATCCTGTATGGTACTGCCATGTGGCGGAACGTGATTGGCCCATATCGCTTACTATGCATGCCCAGTCAGATGCTGATGTCAGCATACGGTCTGCCCAGTCAACAACCTAGTCAACCCTGCTACTTGACTTTTTAGCTGTTTTTCCAAAATTCATGATGCGATATCTTGAGTATACAATGTCGATTTGAGGTGATTCTAGTGGCGTTGGATTCAGGACGACGAGAACTACAATCTGGGGCTGGTTCCGAGTAATTTCAAGAACTTTCAATTTTGAGCATTTTTCTAATCCCTTGGATCATTCCTCCCCACTGGAAGCTTTTGGACCACCAAAAGGCTGTTTTCAATCAACAAGTAGGTGAGGGTACAAATCCCTCACCCTTCCGATCTCAATCCACTTGGCCTTACTTGGATTAGTTCCCTTGAGCTCCACACGAAGGTACTCCACATTGCCTCTGCGTGAAGTCCTTCTCCTGTCAAGAATAATATCTTGTTGCAATTCTTCTAAGTATTCAGGAGAGAAATCTTCTATTGTTGGAATCTGAACATTCTCTCCTTGATCTTCAATCATAGGAGGCTCATATAATCTCAAGTTTTCTACATTTACAACAACATAAATTTGCATGTATGGTGGTAAATCTAATCAGAAGGCGTTATTACCAATCTTCTCCAAGATTTTAAAAGGACCATATCTGATTAGTTTGAGATTTTTACCTTCACCTTGGAGCCTTTCCTTGCTGATATAAAGCCAAACTTGATCTCCCACTTGGAAGTTGTGGTCAACACAATGCTTATCATGTCTCACCTTATACTTGGCTTGACTCTTCTCCAACTGTTCTTGTACCATCTGATGCACCAACTGAATATGTTCAATGAAGCACTTGGCCTTATCTATATCACTATGTCCATCCACCACAACATCTTTCCCAAAGATAAAATCTAAGGGAGATTTTGGTAAATATCCCAAACATGCTTCGAATGGAGATGTCTGAGTCGAAGAATGCTTGGCTTTGTTGTAGGCATGCTGGATGTAATGTAAGTGTTCATCCCAAAGCTTAGGATGCTTGTTGCAATATCCACGAAGGAGATGTACTACTGTTCTATTCACCACTTTTGTCTGGCCATCAGTTTGTGGATGAAATGTTGTGCTCTTCTTTAACTTGGTGTCCATGAGTTCCCATAAACTTGACCAAAATTTCCCGACAAATCGAGAATCTCGATAAGAAATAATAGAAGTGGGAAACCCAAAGTGTACCCATACATTTTGGAAGAACATCTTTGCGGTTTGTTCAGCTGTAACCTGTTTCTTACATGGCATCAACACACACATTTTGCTGAAACGATCCACAACAACATAAAGATAATCATGACCTTTCTTTGACATTGTTAGTCCTCCTACAAAATCCATATAATTACTTTCCCAAGGACGAGAAGGAATAGGAAGTGGAGTATACAAACCCAACTTTCTATTGCTAGGCTTGCTAGTAGCACACATAGAACATCCTCTTACATATATTGTCACACTTTCATTCATACGAGGCCAATAACAATACCTCTGTAACTGTGCAACTGTTTCTCCTACACCAAAATGGCCAACAATAAGAGAAGTATGAGCTTCCATTATGATGTTGAATCTTTCACCCTGTGGAATACACAACTTGCCAAGATGATACACCAACTTTTTATGAACATGATAATCCAACTCTTCAACATGATTGCCTTGACACAAAGTTGCATAAACATATTTAAAATCGTCATGTTGAGCATACTGTTCAATATAACTTTCATGCATGATTGAGTTATGCTTAAGAATGACAGATGCATGAGTAATAGGCCTTGACAACATATCATCAACTTTGTTGTATATACCTTTCTTGTACTGGATTACAAAATGGAACTGCTGTAGAACTCCCATCCATCTAAAATGTCTTGTTTGTTGTAGCTAGGTTTGTAATTGTAAATATTGCAAAGGTTGATGGTCAGTATGAATAATCATTTCTTTACCCATGAAATAATGCTTCCATTTCTTCACGCTTGTACCAAAGCATACAACTCTTTATCATAAGTTGGATAGTTAATTACTGTGTTGGTAAACGTTTCATAATGATAACAAATAGGCTTACCATGCTACATGGAAATTGCTCCCATGGCATAATCACTTGCATCGGTTTGAATATCAAATGGTTGCTTAATATCTAGAAGTGCAAGGACTGGTGTTGTACTGATTTTCTCTTTGAATGTATCAAAGAATTTCTACTGCTTGCCTCCCCACTGAAAGACCTATTTCACACTTGTCAAAGCATGTAGTGGAGCTGCAATATATGAGAATTTAGTAATAAACTTTCTCCAATATTGGGTTATTCCCAAAAATCTCTTAATCTCTGTTACATTATTAGGCTTAGGCCAATTCACAATGACTTCAACCTTTGAGGGATCAATCTTTAATTCACCCCCTCCAACAATATGACCCAAATAAACTAAAGAGGTTTTCCCAAATTCACACTTAGACATCTTCAAATACAATTTCTCTTTCTTTAAGACATCTAAAACTTGCTTAACATGCTTGACATGCTCTTCACGAGTCTTACTGAAATATCATCTAAGTAGACTATGAAAAAATCATCAAAGAATGGTCTCAACACATCATTCATAACTCTCATGAATGTTGCAGGTGCATTACATGTTGAAAATGCAGCAAAAAAGTCTCATTTTTGATTTTTACCTTAATTAAAATTGAGAAAATTCAAATTTCCACATCAGAAGACAACTTGGAGGAGTTAATTGAGGTGACATAACACTTATCACTCAGTTAAGAACACTCAATTCGAGTGAATGATTTAAAGTTCCATTTACTTGAGTTGATTCCCAAAATATAGGAGTGTAGCTCAGTTAATTCGAGTTAGGGACATGAAGTTTAGTTGTGTGCAGTGGGTTCCTAAATTTTAGGAGTCTAGGTTGAGTTGATTTTAGTTGTGGCAATTTAATTCAATTAAATTGAGTTATGGTGAGTTAAACTAGTTCTAACTGTTGGAGGAACTAGTGGAAGGTCAAGTTGTGGAAGTGGAACTTCAACCACACTCAGTGATCATCCAGATAACTAATCAATCAAACTAAATTAGCTCATGCATGCGGATAATTCGAGTTACCCAGTTGAGATGGAGATTCGTGTTGAAGATTCTAGGGCAGTTAGAGTTAATTAGATTCTTCTTGCATGATAACTATTTGTGAGGTGTTTTCAATTTTTCTTCTTATTCCAATCTTCACTTATTATTATTAGAGTGTGTCTTCTTTAGTTCATCAAATAGCTACCAAAACAAAGAGACAAGAACACAAGATGTTGGCATCCCACCAGGACAAAAATATCTCCCTCTTGGAGAGGAAAACTTGCACAAAATTCTTGTTAAAGAGATTCCAATTGACAAATACCAAGACCATGACCCTTGACCGATTAGGCCACTCCAAGGCCAAGACACCAATCCTATTCCTTTGTTCAATGCTGAGATCATCATAGCTGCACCTTGACTGCTTATTCACTGAGATCTTCACCAATATATTCACCATACCAACGAGGTTTCCATATATATGATTGAGGCCTGTCCCTAACTCTAGCGAGATCATGACTGTATCATAGCTGCACCTTTAGCTGAGATTATAGCCTTGTGACTGTCTACATTGAGATCGTATCTATGATAAGATCATGACTGCACCTTTGAGATAGAGTGTCTTCTCATCATGATTATGCCAAGACTTTGTGTGCCACTGTGGGATCTTGAAGTCATCTCCTTCACCGAGACTATGACTGTGTTTTCTTTTATGACCATGTTTCAGTATTGAGACTATGGTTATAAGGAGGCTGAGACACACTTATCACTTGCACCGAGACACTGTTCTTCATTGCCGAGTCACTGTCCTTCATCACCGAGATCCTATACTTCATCACTGAGATCTGTACCTTCCTGTACCCATTCGAGATTTTAGACTTGTCTGAGATTTTTGTTTCCTGTGGTGACCTCAGTTGGGTATTTATAGTTGTTTCCTATGGTGACCACAGTGGGGTATTTATAGTTGTTTCCTGTGGTGACCTCAGTGGGGTATTTATAGTTGTTTCCTATCCATAATTAGCCGACATGATAGTGTGAAATGTTGTGTCTCTATTTGCAAGCCGACATGACTTCTTTAGCTTATTTAATTTATTTGCAGGCCGACATGACTGTGTTTTGCATCGTTTTGATTGCATACTTCTTCTTGTGCTTGTCTTGGAGGGTTGTTTAGACTTTTCTATACATGACATTGACTCTTTGACATCCTAAGGCTCTCAATGGGAGCCACTAAATAAATAAACCTCTTGCTCATGAAACCCATGCAGTAAGGAATACTAAATTCATTTTACAAAAACCATAATTAAATGGCATGAATACCGAACCTAGTTATAATTTCTTTAACACTCCCTGTATTTTGCATCGTTTTGATTGCAGACTTCTTCTTGTGCTTGTCTTGGAGGGTTGTTTATACTTTTCTATACATGTCATTGACTCTTTGACATCCTAAGGATCTCAATGGGAGCTACTATATAAATAAACCTCTTCCTCATGAAACCCATGCAACAAGGAATAATGAATTCATTTAAAAAAAATCATAATTACAATGTCATGAAGACTGAACCTAGTTATACTTTCTTCAACAATTTGAAGGCAGTGTACTATCAGTTGTAGTGTATTCCAATGTGTACAGATGATGCATGCAGTTAGAGGAAGGACCTAGAAGAATTTCACAATCCAGATGAGGGGATTTTCTAATTAATAGGGGCCTAATTCCCAGAGGAACAACGCAAGGAATTAAGAGCTTGGAGGGCTTGAAATTGGCTAAGTGTTGACAAAAATAAGTCAGTCAGGCAGAGGAATAGACTATACACTTTTAGGGTGTGCTCAAGCTTGAGAAATCATATGTATTTCTTCTCTATTCCCTGATTAATGCAATACATATAGTAAGGGGTTTGAGCAGTTGCTTTCTCCTAGATACATCTCAGTGCATGTGTGATGTTTCCTTTTGCATGTCTATGATTCTTGTTCTAAATGGTTAATTAACTTCCACAGATTAGTAGAGTAGCTTCATGCCTTGTGATTTAGCAAATTTCATGAGCAATATTGAATCTACACATTAATTTCTACATTACAAAGCCCAAACTACATAACTAACCATTCAAACAAACCTTTTTTTGTCTTGAAAGTAGTCTTCCAAATATCACCTTCAACAATCTTGATATGATGATAACCGCTTCTCAAATCTAACTTAGTGAAATAAACAAAATCCTTCAATTGGTCCAACAAATCATCAATACGTGGAAGAGGATAGCGATTCTTTACCGTGATTTTGTTCAAAGCTTTAAAATCCACACACATGCGCCATGTACCATCCTTCTTTGGAACCAAGACAATAGGAGACCCACAAGGAGATGTACTTGGTCTAATGACCCCTTTGTCAAGCAGTTCTTGAATTTTCTTCTTGATTTCTGCATTCTCCAAAACTGACATTCTGTACATGCCAATGTTTGGAAGAGGTGCATCTTGCTACAATTGAATCTCATGTTGGATTCTTCTTTTAGGTGGCAACCCTTCAGGTTCCTAAAAGATCTTATCATGTGTGTTAACAACCTCAACCAAATCATACTTGAGTTTTTGCATCACATCCTTGGGAAAGCCAATAATGAACGATATTCTTCATTCATAGCTGCGTCTCAATCTGGATGGCTTGAAGCTTTTACAAAGGTGTCAGGATCATAATTCGCTGAAGCTTGAGCCAGTAAAGAAGAGGCCCTATCGAACTGAGAACGTGTACGTCGCTGATCTGTAGGATCACCTGCAAGAGCACCTGCTGCATCCCGAGCAGCACAGACCCATTTTAGAAGCTGAGGAGCTGAAGGAGGATCCTGAGAAGATGGGGGAGGATTTTCATCCTCGCTGTCATCATCCGAAGAAGAAATATTTTCAAAAGTAGAAAGGATAGAGAGAGGTGGCATATTCGTCGAACTAGGCTCTCAGGCTGATATATTTTCAACCAAATTTACATCTCTTCTAATTATAACATTTTTGGACTTAAGTGGAATAAGTCTATATCCTTTGACATCTTCAGAATATCCAACAAAAATACATTTTTCACTCTTAGGTTCTAAAGCTTTATGTTTCTCATCTGGAATATGGGCCAATGCTTCACTTCCAAAAACACGAAAGTGACTTACATCTGGTTTCATTGAGCTCCATGCTTCTTCTAAAGTGATATTCTTTAAAACCTTAGTAGGAGTGTGATTTACTATGTAATTTGCACAATTAATTGCTTCTGCCCAAAAACTAAGACTAAGTCATTTAGATTGAAACATACAATTAGCCATTTCCTTTAAGGTGCGATTCTTCCTTTCAAATACACCATTTTGTTGTGGAGTATATGGAAAAATATGTTGCATTTGAATTCCATGCTTAGTGCAAAAGTTGAAGAATTTGTTGTTAACATATTCTCCACCATTATCAGATCTTAGCTTAAGAATTTGATGTCCAGATTGTTTCTCAACAAAGGCCTTAAAGGCCAAGAACATGTTAAAGACTTCACTCTTGAGTTTTAAGAAGTATACCCAAGTGAGTATGGAGAAATCATCAATGAAAGTTAAGAAATACTTGTAGCCACAGAATGAAACAACTGAAGTGGACCACATAAATCACTATGCACAAGCTGTAAAGGGGCTAAGGTGTGCCAAGAGGCATGTTTTTCAAAACTATCCTGATGATGTTTTCCGAGTACACATCCGGAACAAACACCATCTCTACAAGATACCATAGGGAAACCTGTCACCATATTTTCTTTACATAGATTTTGAAGGGAGTGATAGTTTAAGCGACTAAATCGCTCATGCCAAAGTTTGCTCACTTCATCATTATGAGAAACAAACACTGAGGGAAGAGTTGATGACCCAAAGTTGTTAAACTTATACAACCTTGTAGAATCGTCAACAATGCCAGTAGCTAAAATTTGTCTAGGATCTCTTAGGTCTTTAATTACAACATCGCGAGGTGAAAATTCAACGATTTTATCTTCACTTGAATGAGTTATTTGATATACAGATAGAAGGTTGCAGGATAAGGTTGGAACACATAATACATCATTAAATTGACCATTGTCTAGATGAACAGTTCCAGTCCCTGCAACACTAAGAGATCTATCATCACCAACATATATATTTTTGGTGTTACAATCATTTAAAGAAGAAAACATGGCTTTGTTTTTGGCCATGTGATAAGAAGCTCCAGAATCAATGAGCCACTCATGAGAATAAGAAGAAGAATATACATTTAGTGCATAACCAGACCGAGATGCTTGAAAACCACATGTAGAAAGTGCTATTCTTGAAGATGAAGTTGAAGTTGAAGAGTGCTCCAAATGGATGTTATGCTTCTTCATTGATTCTTCCAACGCTTCCATCTTCTTAAAGCATTTGGATTCTAAGTGGCCATCTCAATTACAAAAGTTGCAATGTCTATCACTCTTCTTCCCTTTATTTTTATTTACTTTATCATTTTGTTGAAAAGACTTTTCATTTTGAGACTGAAATTGCTTAGGACCCTTGTTTGGTTTATGACCATTCTTTTTAGGATATTGCTTCTTAGGATTCTTTGAATTCAATTGTTGCTAGGCAGATAAGGCTTTCTTAGAAGATTTTCCAAGATTAAGAAGACCAAGATGTAAGAGTTTTTCTTGTTCTCTTATTAAAGAATCACAAAAGACATCAAAAAAAGGGGACTTGTAGTCTTTTCCTAAAGAAATAAAGGCTTCTCTTGTAGAATGGAAGGTGGAAACAAACACAGAGTAGGTTGGTCCCAACTTAGTAAGAACAGAATAGATAAGGCTACCATCTTCTTTATTAACCTTAACACCTTCCAAGAGAAGTCTAAGGGTCTTGAACTTGGACAAAAAATCTTCAATGGAAGAAAAATTATTGGGGTCCAATGTAAACAACTCATTTTCGAGTTGATGGGCTCTAATTTCATTTTTAATTCCAAAAACTTTAGTGAGTTGTTTCATTGCTTCATTAGGGTATCAAGTTCTGCGATATGGAATTTAAGGTCTGGAGAAATAAACATCCCTATCAACCCACGTGCTTGATCTTGCCTATTTTCCCATTTGGCTGCCTTATCTTCATCTTTAGGTTTAGTTTCTTGGCCTGAGGCTATTCTGTAAAGATTTTTACTTCTAAGTAAATCCACAATGTAGGACCACCATTGAAAGTAGTTGGTGTTGTCAAGAATAACTTGGCATGGACTTTCCATTTTAACAGAAACTGAAGCTGTATATGCTGAAACTAAGTGTTCCAATGGAAAGATCTCGAAAAATTAGACCGATTAAAAAAACGGCTCTGAAAACGGCTTCCAGATGAAGAAGTTATGGCTTTTTGAAGAAAAGTTGTTGAAGATGCCGACTCACTTTCCAAACTTAATCTAATTAGCTCACTTTGAAAAAAAGATTTTATGTGACTCACTTTTATAAATAAGTGAAAGTCACTTTTACAATGGTACTTTATGAGCTACCCACTAAATTGTAACTTAAATAAAAGATAAAAGGAGTTTAGAATTATAAGTGACTCACTTTTTATAATGGGTGAGAACACTTTTACAGAAAGTAACTTTAAAACATAAGTTACATGTGCTTTTTGAAAAAGTAACTCAACAAAAAGAAAGAATTGAACTCAAGACCTCTATTTTCATAAAGTAACTTTGGACCAAGTGAGCTAGTTTAAAAGGTTGGTGACTTTTGGAAAAGAGGAAGGGGGGGTTTTTTGTTTTTGTTAGTCACTGAAGCTTTGGGGTGCTTGCTTGCTTCAAAAAGTCCTTTTTGCCTACAAAACAAAAAACCACACAATTCAACATGGACATACAAAAAAATAAACCTTATGGCTTGAAGTTAGATTTCGCCGGAAACTAAATATTTTCTTCAATGTTTCTGATTTTCTGAGATCACACTAAGGCACGGCGGAAAAGAGCATACGCATGAGAAAAATCCTTCCTTTTTTTTTTTTTTTTTTTTTTGCTCAGATCGCATAGAGTCGTGGGGCAAAGAGCATACACAGAAAGGAAAGGTGTATATCTAGTAATATAAAACAGAGATATAAATAAATCGAAATAAACAGAGAGATAAATAACTAAAACTGCAAATAAACATTGTATACCTCTAGATCTTATAACTGACGTAGCTAGGGCTACAAGAAACCTTTTCGCATGAAACGAAAGGGGTTCCTCATTGGAACAGATGCTCCTAACACAATAGAGCAGTCCTCTCGGCCCGAAAGTGGTAAAAAACAATAAATTTAGGAAACGACAATAAGACGCAGTTGTACTGGCTTCCGATTTGGATCACCAATGGATGCGGCCCTCAAATAGCTCCGATACCATGTAGGAATTTACAGGGTAAGTTCCTCAGATAGAACACCAAAGGACAATGCTCACAAACAGATCACAGATCAATACACTAGTATTATTGACATGGTTAAAACCCTCAAAGAGGGAAATAGTCCACAGCCTAAGCCATGTGACCACTTCAGGCAATTTATTAATAAAAGAAATAAAATTTACATAAGATTCTTTCATGAACGGTCACCCTACAAATGACCTTCCATGCTATTTAAATAGAGTTCATGGACCAATCGAGTGTTAAGCCATGGATCAAGTGTGGGTAATATCAAGGAGAGAATGCACCGTCAGATCACTTCATGTCTAGAACATATCGTGACCGTCGGATTGTAAGTTACAAAAGTACATAGTAAAGAAACACACTTTACCTAACTCTACATTAGACCAAGTTATACTTAACTATTTCCTATGTGTTGGAATATCCTAACATATCTTTGGGTTTGATCATCAACAATACAAAATTCTTACTAGCATTTACAAGCCTTTTCATTTGACCGACACTTACAAGAGACAAGTTCATCTTCTTGCGATGTGCTCTAACAATATACTCAATTCCATCTTTAAAAATATGATATTTGTTCTCATGACGATAGAATATCGCTTTTCAGTCATAGAAGTATGGACTCCCTAAAACAATTCCACATATGTCAAGTGATACAATATCAAGCTCTACCTCATCAATAAAGTTTGCAGATGCAACTTGGCATTGTCATATACCCAACCCAAAGGGTAAGGTTTAGGACGAGGTGTAGTTTCTAAGTTTACTTTCTTGACAATAGCTTCAGAAATAGGGTCAACTTGGGATCCACTATCAAATAAGGTATCAACTTTGGTATGTTTTGTAATGACCCTAATATGGAAAAGCTCAATTCTTTCTTTATCACCTTGAGGCTTAATAGGCTTACTCGAAGAACTAGTACTTGCAATAGAAGCTTTACCTTTCATTCCCATGGCTGTGATTTTGGTTTCATCACCTGAATCAAATCCTAGATCTTGTTGAGTTGTTGCAACAGTCTTTTGTTTCCCCTTGTTGTTAAACTTCTTTGGTCTCATTTCTGGATGTAGTTTCCAACAATGGTCTTCATCATGGCCTTCTTTTGAACAATGTTTGCATGTGAGTTTCTCTCCCTCTTTCTTGACTGTAGCATTCTTTTTGCCTTTGCCTTTAAACTTCCCCTTTCCTTTGTCTCTAGATTTGAATGGCTTCTTGCTAGTCTCTTGAGGAACATTCTTCCCTCTTGCTTCTAAATGAGTTTCCTAAACACATACTTCATCTAGATTGGTGGGATTAAACATAAGAATTGTATGTCTCAAATAACTATGTAATCCACCTATGTATTTAATGAGAGTGTCTTGTGAAGACAAATTTGTTGAAGAATCTAGGGCAAAGTAGTGTAGTTTGATTCTTCGTTACTTGATAATAATTTGTGGAGTCTTTTTATTTTTCTTGTTAGCTTATACTTCTTCCTTCTTATTAGTGCATATGTGTGTACTTCATCAAATTTCTATCAAACCATAAAAACAAGAACACAAGATGTTGGCTCTCTGTCAGGGCCAAAACCTCTCCACTCTTGAGAGGAAAACCCTTTGTAAGTTTTCTCTTATTGAAGCTTCTATTGATTAATGCCAAACCCTAGATCCCTGACAAGGAGATCCTCAAAGCACAAGTCAAGTCTTCAATCCTTTATGTACCATATACTTCGACACTTCTTCCGGCACTTCGTCCTCCTTCCTCTAACACTTCGTTCTTCTTTCAACTTGTTAGTAACCTTGTTGCTCTTGCTCTAGAGAAGATACTATTGATGAGACCCTTCTTCTTATGATGGTTCCTTTCTTCTATCCACAAATCAACTAAATTGTATGAATGTAATGTAGGGCTGTTATGACTGCATAAAAGGATCTGATTTTCGCACATGTGACTGTTTTCTACCTTAGAAAACAGTCCCTTCAACTTCGGTCTTGTCCCTTCTTCCTTTGTTTGTGAGGGATTCTCCTTCACTCTTGGAGGCCTTATAGACCTCAACTTTTAACCCAAACAGTGATAAGGATTGAACTGAAGTATTACTGTTGTTGTAGCCACATATAGACCTTCTTCCTCCAAACATGTGGCTATATATGACCCTAAGAACAACCTTCCAATCCTCGATTTTGTCTTCCCTTCCTCGCTGCACTAGAGGCTCCCTTACCTTCTTTCTCGGCTTGTCTTCTTTGCTTATTTTAGAGCTTGCGTTGTCTTCTTTATGAGGGAGTGGAAAACCTCTATATATAGAGGACTGTCCCTCCTCTAGGCCGACTGGAAGCGTAGATTTCAGATAGTTTCATGGTGGTGCAACATGCTTGAAGGAGCTTCTTGATGGTGCCATGATGATTCCTTAGCTTAGGAGGAGACTTGACTTTGCTTGGAGGTATTCTCTTGACTTTAATATATATTTATACAATGTGTAATATGCCTTTAGAGTCTTAACCTTTTTCTTTTGACTATTTGACTTTCCTATAACACTTTAAATAGTGCTAGACCTATTTCAATGAGCAAGAAACTCATTGACATATATTATACAAATAATATTTATTTTCTTGAATAAATACAAATATCCAAAGTACATTTATGAAGACCAAACCTAGTTACATTTCCTTCAACACTCCCTCTTAACTAGGGAGGTATTCATACAACATTACAAGGTGTTTGGCTATTATCAATCTTGAAGAATTCACATAAGAGAAACCAGATTTGTAATCCATCATTTATAACATCATATTCATCAACATTGTCATAGTGCAAGACCTAAAAACTCCATCTCTTTACGAGACCATGAACTACAATGATGGCGAGACCAATGATTTATAGACACCTTCATCATTGTCTCTAAAGGTACATACTCACCCAGGTGTTCACCGAGTATGACCTTTTAGGACTATTCTTATCTTGGGTTCCCAACCCTCAAAGAATATCGGTCCTCTTGCCTACTCTTGTCTTGGATTCCCTACACATCCTCAAAGACTACTGAATGCTAGATGATTACCTAATCCCTCCATTCTTTCTTCTCGAATGAACACAAGAATGTTGTGTCTAATTTGTGTCTACATTTCCATTCATGGCCTTCATCTAGACTTATGGTTGTTAGTCCTAGTCTAGTGCATGATCCATGAAATGGAAAACGCAATTGTCACTCCTTTGTAATCAGGGGTGATCCAAAATTCCCTCTTGATCAGGGACTTGTCAGAGCTCCCTCTTAACTAGGGACTCTTCCCTTCATCAACAACTTCTTCTTCATGGGTTCTTCAGCTGCTTGATCTCCTTCCTTTCTTGATGTCATGAAGTCTTTGTTCAAACTACTTCTCAGTAGGGCACAATCCATTGATCACTTTCCTTCTTGGTTTTTCATGTCATTGCTTAGTGGAAAGTGACTATCAAGTTTTTCTTGTCATCTTGGCTACTCCTTTGTCATCTTGTCCATGCTTCAGAATACTCTCCTCATGGATGCTTCATAATACTTGCTAGGTTACATTCTTTGACCTAGTATCCCATCGTGACTTCATCCTGATATTGCTTCAACAATGCTTTTTTTTGTTGTTGGATGACTTCTTCATCACGACATCTCTGTAGAGTAGTTATCTACACCTTTTGTATCTCCAAGGCCTTCATAGGTGTCAAGGGTCCTTTCTTTCTTTATCAGAGTTGTCCTGCCTTCTTTTGAGAGATATCTTTCAAGGCATTTTGTCAGATAGTGATTCTTGGTGATCATGGTGTTCTTCACATGCTTGATCTATTTCTTCATTTGCTTCTTCTCAAATAGATATGTAAACCATCTAATGCTTCTTGTGAGAGCATTCCTTCATTGCTTTCTTTCTGGACTTGTCATCATTTCTTCTTGCTTCTTAGTCAACAATCTTATGTTCCTTATGTGAGCATATTCTTTTGTTAACGATCATTGCATTGTGGTACATGCCTTCGAGCATGTTCTTGGTGAAAGAGATTCTTTCATGCTTGATCATGTTATAGAACTATACACATGAATCAATAATATATAAATGATAATATGACTTAAACTTTGATGCATGCATACCTCATCTTGATTCTCCTTTGATCATCCTTTAGTGTGGCCCTTCTTGCTTCATCTTAGCTTGCCTGCATATCATTCTTTTCTTGAAACCCATGAATGGGATTCTGATCTGGATTTTATCTAGGATAAAGAATGAAAGGTATTACAGACTCATGTGCATGGATGTGCCTATGTTACTTATGCAATGGATCAATAATATTGCTAGAATACATAGACATTGAGGCAATCAGAGAAAACATAACAGTCAAACATGTAAACAAAATAAGTTTAATAAGGAGTTCACCCAATGCTCCTGGGCTACATCTCCTGGTCCAGCCTTTCAGTGGTGGCCTCTCTATTATGTTTTCAAGCAGATTTTTTACAACAATGAGCTCGATTCGAGTCTCACTAACATAATGAAGTCAGTAGGAATGGAGTGCACAGACTCTCCTTACTGAAACTCGACCTTTGAGGGTCACAGTAGTATGACAGGCCTATACCGAGGAGCTTGCTTGAACCTCTCAAGCCTTCAATGGAGTACACAAACTCTCTGACTCTCTTTGGCTCTGTCTGGCTCGATGCTGCCTTCAGGTCAGCTCGGCTTCTACTCTCTGTTCTCTGCTATTGGCTTCTTGTGTCTTTGCATGTGCCCGTTTTCTGCTTCTGTCAGTTCATGGCTTTAAAGCTAGTGTGCTCTTTGACTGCTCGTTTCTGCTTCTCGGCCTTCTGGTTTCCTTTCCTCTGTCCATTCGAATTCCTTTGCTCTGCATCATCATCACTGGGTAACGCCTCGCAGGGAGGTGGCCACCTGTCTTGCTAATGAACTGGGTGTCAAATTCCCTGAATCATACTCGAATGGTCGTTAAATCCGTTTGCTTCAAGATCGCTTGCGAATACAAATCGTTTGCCAACTCATCATCCACGTCGGACGTCAAATCCCCTGTCATCTTGCTTTTCAACCTGTCAAATCCGGTCAGTGATCGAGATGCATCTCCGCTGTCGATCTGGACCCCCCAGATCCTACAGTCGTCCTTCATATCGGGCGGGCAAGTTGCACGATGTTTACCCATCTGATGCGGGCGATTTTCTCTCTCTTCCGCCGGACGCGTGTCGCTCGATGTGTGGCATTGGGCGGGACTCAGTCAAAACTGCTTACCGCCTCAAAGCCTTCCCATATCCTGCCGGTTTTGGGGAATCCCGCGCTACGGAACCGAAACAGTTACTTTTCTGAATTTTATAGCATTTTCGGGTCCGGGGGCTTCGAGGCTTTCCTTCACTGAGGGGGACGCCCTGCGATACGCGATTAGCACTAGCGCTTAGCGCTAATCGCGTATCAGAATCCACCTTTGTTTCCTGAATTAGCCTCTGGTTTTGCCATTTTTTTGCCTTTGTGCTTTACCATGGGCCAACAGTCTGCGCGCTCAACCGAGGGTCCTCGTTGCTCCACTCTGGCCACAACTGCCATTGTCATGAGGATTCCTTCTGATAGCTTCGTTCTTTTCTAGGACTTGAATCTTTAGCATAATTGAAACAGTCATGAAAACTTAGAGAGTTTTTAGGATCCAATTCGGATCACGACCTTCCCACTGAAAAAAAAAATCTTTTGGACCACCAAAAGTTGGTTTTCTTTTAAGCATCAATCAAGTGAGGGTATTGCTTCCTCACTTGTTCAATTTCTATCCATTTTGCACTGCTTGGCTTTGAACCTTTGGGTCCCATCCTGAGGTACTCAACGTCACCTCTGCGTGTAGTCCTTACCTTCTTGTCCAGAACTGCATCTTCCTGCAACTCAATCAAATATTCAGGTAATAGATCATTAATAGAAGGCAATTGACTCTGCTCTTCGGGATCTTCAATTAATGAAGGTTCAGATAGTCTCAAGCTGTCTGCATTAACAATTGAGTAGATGTGCATGTAAGCTGATAGATCAAGGCGAAAAACATTCTCACCAATTTTCTCAAGTATCTTGAAAGGTCCATACCTTATTGGCTTCAGCTTCTTACCTTCACCTTGCATTCTGTCTTTGCTGATATACAGCCAGACTTGGTCACCAACTTGGAAACTATGCTCCATCCAATGCTTGTCATGCCTTACCTTGTACTTGGCTTGGCTCTTTTCCAGCTGTTCCTGTACTGCCTGGTGAATCTCTTGGATTTGTTCAATGAACTTGGTTGCCTTATCCACATCACTGTGTCCATCAACTGCTATGTCTTTACCAAAGACAAAATCCAAGGGAGACCTTGGTGTGAAACCAAAACAGGTCTCGAAAGGAGATCTCTGTGTAGAAGAATGTTTAGCTCGGTTGTAAGCATGTTGCACATAGCATAAATGTTCATCCCAAATTTTGGGATGCTCGCTGCAATAGCCTCTGAGCAACTGGATCACTGTCCTGTTGACCACTTCTATTTGGCTATTTGTTTGCGGATGAAAAGTTGTGCTTTTCTTCAGCCTGGTGTCCGTCAGTTCCCACAAGCTTGACCAAAATTTCCCAACAAATCGCGTATCTCAATCATATATTATGGAAGTGGGTAATCCAAAATGAACCCATACATGCTGAAAGAACATCTTTGTAGTTTGTTCAGCTGTAATCTGTTTGTTACAAGGTATCAAAATACACATTTTGCTGAACCTATCCACAACAACATATAAATAGTCATGACCTTTCCTAGATTTAGGCAGTCCTCCAACAAAGTCCATGGAAACACTTTCCCAAGGATGAGAAGGAACTGGTAGTGGAATGCACAAGCCTAGTTTTCTATTGCTGGGCTTGCTTTTAACGCACATGGTACACCCTCTTACATATCTAGAAACTGTCTCATTCATTTTCGGCCAATAACAAAATCTTTGCAGCTGTGTAACCGTTTTACTTACACCAAAGTGACTTGATATTAGAGAAGTGTGTGCTTCTCGAATTATCTTTACTCTTTCAATTTGTGGAATGCATAGCTTCTCACAATGATACAAGAGTTGGTCCTTAACATGATAATCCAATTCTTCTATTCATTTGCCTTGACTTAAAGTTGCATATACATCTTTAAAATCTATATCTTGAGCATATTGTTCAATGTAGCTTTCATGCAATACTGAATTATGCTTAAGTATAGTAGATGCTTTTATAATTGGTCTAGATAACATATCTGCAACTTTATTCTATATTCCCTTTTTATATCTGATGACTAAATGAAACTGTTGTAGAAAACCCATCCACCTATAGTGTCTTGATTGCTGCAACTTAGTTTGGGAGTGTAGATATTGAAGTGGTTGATGATCAGTATGTATAACTGTCTCTTTTCCCATTAAGTAACGTTTCCACTTTTTCACACTCTGTACTAATGCATACAACTCTTTATCATATGTAGGATAGTTAAATACTGCAGAATTAAATGTCTCAGAATGATAACATATGGGTTTACCGTGCTGCATCAACACTGTTCCCATGGCATAGTCACTGGCATCTATTTCGATCTCAAATGGTCTTTGAAGATCGGGCAGTGCTAGTATTGGTGTTGTACTAATATTTTCTTTCAAGGTTTCGAAGGCTTTCTGCTGTTTGCCTCCCCACTGAAACACCTTGTTCAATCCTGTTAAAACATGTAAGGGAGCTACAATTAAGGAAAAGTTAGAAATAAACTTTCTTCAATATTGTGCTGCTCCTAAGAAGCTTCTAACCTCTGTAGCAGATTTGGGTTTAGGCCATTTTATAATGACTGCAACCTTAGAGGGATCTATATTCAATTCACCACCCCTTACTATATGTCCCAAATAATTCAAAGATGTTTTGCCAAATTCACATTTTGAGAGTTTAATATAAAGTTTTTCTCTTTTCAAAACATCTAGTGTCTGCGTAACATGATTTAAATGTTCTTCCCACATTTTGCTAAATATAAGAATGTCATCCAGATATACAATAACAAAATCATCAAGAAAAGGTCTGAGTACATCATTCATTACTCTCATGAAAGTAGCAAGAGCATTAGTTAAGTCAAAAGGCATAACCAACCACTCATACAATCCCTGCTTTGTTTTGAAAGCAGTCTTCCATGCATCTTGTTCTGCAACTCTGACCTGATGATAGCCAATATGCAAGTCTAACTTGGAAAAATAAACAACTTCCTTTAACTGATCTAATAGATCGTCTATGCGAGGAAGGGGATAACGATTTTTGATCGTTATCTTATTCAGCGCTCGGTAATCAATGCACATTCTCCACGAGCCATCTTTCTTTTTCACCAAAACGATTAGAGACCCACATGGTGATGTGATAGGTCTGATGAACCCCTTCTCGAGCAGCTGATGTACCTGCCTCTTGATTTCTGCATTCTCTAAAGCGGAGAACCTGTACATTCCGATGTTAGGCAATGGAGCATCTTGCTGCAAATTAATATCATGCACTATTTCCTTTTTGGGTGGCAGACCTTTAGGTTCTTGAAACAATACATCATATTCTCAAACAACTTTTTCTAAATTAGCTTGCTGTTTAGCATCACAGCCCTCAAATACATTGGTTTTATCAAGTTTCTTTTCCTTTACAACCATCAGTAAAAATTGTTTGCATGAATTTACAAGTCGTTTCATCTGCCCTAAGTTTATGAGAGTATAATTATTCTTGAGCTTATGAGTTCTTACAATATATTCGATTCCATCTTTAACGCGTAGATACTTGTTCTTAGCTCTATAGAAAATAACTTTTCTATCATACAATTAAGGACTTCCTAAAACAATTCCACATATATCCAAAGGAACTATATCTAACTCAACCTCATTTACAAATGCTGACCCAAAAGAAAACTTAAGTTTATATTGTCTAGTCACTTGTAGCTTTGCTTTATCACATAGCCAACTTAATGGATATGGTTTCTTGTGAGGTGTGGTTAGTAATCCCAACTTCTTTACAATTGCTTCAGAAATTAAATTTACTTGTGAGCCACTATCAAACAAAGTATCAATCTTTTGATGCTTGGAAATAACTCGAATATGAAAAAGCTCACGTCTTTTTCTCTCATTTTCTTCATTATCAGTAGATTGTGCAAAATTACTAGTAGATGCTTCAGAATTTTTACCTTTTATACTTGTGGCTGCGATTGTTGCTTCATCTCCCAAGTTTGACCCCAAATATTTTTGAATAGCTGCAGCAGTCTTCTTCTTCTTGCCCTCGAACTTCTTAGGTTTCAGCTCCGGATGCAGAATCCAGTAGTGTTCATCATCATGCCCATCCTTCTTACAGTGAGTGCATGAGGACTTGTTTTTCTGTACAGTATTTGTCTTTCTCTCTTTCCATTTCTGTTTTCTTTTCTCCTTATTTTTGCTTGCAGTGGGTTGGGATGATCCCCCAACTTCTGGGTTCCCATTCTTACCTCTAGCTTCTAGATGCGTAGCCTGAATGGATACCTCATCTATGCTAGTGGGATTAAACATGAGGATAGTGTGCCTCATGTAGCTGTGTAGACCACCTATGTACTTCAACAGAGTCTCAGGTGAGTCTAAAGAAATTCCTAAAATCAAAGCTCTTTTCCTAAATTCTTGAGTGTAACCTTGTACACTTTGCCCTTTTAGTTGTCGAAGAGTTTGCCAGCTCATCATGGCTTGCTGCATGTAGGCTAGTGGATAGAATTGCTTTTTAATTGCAGAAACAAATTCACTCCAGACAGAAAGAATCTTACCATGTTTCTTCATGTCAACTTGTGTCTTACCTTCCCACCATACCAAGGCAGTGCCTCCGAGGCGTAGGCTGGCTAGCTGAATCTTACTCTTGTCTGAGTCGATGCTCTGCACTCTGCAATAAACATCAATCTGTCTGATCCAATTATCCAGCGTCTCTGCATTCAACTCCCCATCATATATTGGTAAATCAAATTTAACATCTAATTTAACCAAAGATGTCTTCTTTTTATGTTCAGGGCTATTAGGAGGCGTGAGAAATTTTTCTTCTTTCCCTTTGCCTTTGGAGTGATCATGGAGGAGAGATTCTTCTACTCCTCTATCTTGTTTGGAGCTTGATGCATCTTCATCTCTATGTTTCTTATAGTCCCTATACATTTCCTCTTAGAATAGACTCTTCCAATTTCTGGGTTAGTTTCAGCCAATTCTCCTTCTCCTAATTTAAGCTTTGATATAGTTAGCATTCAACAAAAAAATCTAGCACAAGCTTGTCTAACCTTAATAACTCTAAGCTCTGATACCACTTGATCTGGAATTTATCCAGGATAAAGAATGAAAGGTATTATAGACTCATGTGCATGGAATACATAGACATTGAGGCAATCAGAGAAAACATAACAGTCAAACATGTAAACAAAACAAGTTTAATAAGGAGTTCACCCAATGCTCCTGGGCTACGTCTCCTGGTCCAGCCTTTCAGTGGTGGCCTCTCTATTATGTTTTCAAGTAGAGTTTTACAACAGTGAGCTCGATTTGAGTCTCAATAACAAAATGAAGTCAGTAGGAATGGAGTGTACAGACTCTCCTTACTGAAACTCGACCTCTGAGGGTCACAGTAGTATGACAGGCCTATACCGAGGAGCTTGCTTGAACCTCTCAAGCCTTCAATGGAGTACACATACTCTCTGACTCCCTCTGGCTCTGTCTAGCTTGATGCTGCCCTTCAGGTCAGCTCGGCTTCTATTCTCTGTTCTTTGCTATTGGCTTCTTGCGTCTCTCTATGTACCCGTTCTCTGCTTCTGTCAGTTCATGGCTTTAAATCCAGTCTGCTCTTTGACTGCTCGTTTCCGCTTCTCGACCTTCTGGTTTCCTTTCCTATGTCCGTTCAAATTCCTCTGCTCTGCGTCATCATCACTGGGTAACGCCTCGCAGGGAGGTGGCCACCTGTCTTGCTAACGAATTGGGTGTCAAATTCCCTGAATCATACTCGAATGGTCGTTAAATCAGTTTGCTTCAAGATTTCTCGCGAATACGAATCGTTTGCCAACTCATCATCCCATGTCGGATGTTAAATCCCCTGTCATCTTGCTTTTCGACCTGTCAAATCCGGTCAGTCATCGGGATGCATCTCCACCGTCGATCTGGACCCCCCAGATCCTACGATTGTCCTTCATATCGGGCGGACAAGTTGCACGACGTTTACCCATCTGATGCGGGGGTTTTCTCTCTCTTCCGCCAGACGCGTGTTGCTCGATGTGTGGCATCAGGTGGGACTCAGTCAAAACTGCTTACCGCCTCGAAGCCTTTCGATATCCTACTGGTTTTGGGGAATCTCGCGCTACGGAACCGAAACAGTTACTTTTCCGAATTTTATAGCATTTTCGGGTCTGGGCGCTTCGGGGCTTTCCTTCACTGAGGGGGATGCCCTGCGATAATCGTGTATCAGAATCCACCTCTGTTTCCTGAAATAGCCTCCGGTTTTGCCAGTTTTGTGCTTTTGCACTTTACCATGGGCCAACAGTCTGTGCGCTCGACCGAGGGTCCTCGTTGCTCTGCTCTGGCCACAACTGCCATTTTCATGAGGATTCCTTCTGATAGCTTCGATCTTTTCTAGGACTTGAATCTTTTAGTATAATTGAAACAATCATGAAAACTTAGAGAGTTTTTAGGATCCAATTTGGATCAAATTGCCAATGAGACATATGGTTTGGTCCATGAACCTTCTTTTGAAGATTCTATCATAGGATCTTAAAGATCCTTTCCTTGCAAATGCTTCCTTTCTTTTGATGATGTAGGTCTTCTAAGATTCTTATCATGATCAATTTTCTTTCATCATGTATGAGGTCTATACTAGGTATGCTTCTTCTACATGAATATCTTGAGCTATATCTGCCATGCTCCTATATTCTAGAATATATTTCTACTTATGCATTTTTGTTCTTATCATAAATGCTACATCTACATGAGTGTCTAAAACTCTATGTACATCATGCTGCTAGATTCTAGAGGATGTTTCTAGCCATGCAATTTTAATTTATTCCTACATGCTCTTATTCTACTCAAAACTTTGAAAGAAGTCTATAAGTAAAGAGTTTGACCTAGTCATAGTAGAGATCTGGAGGATCTTCCTTCTTTTGCTTCTTTCCTTCTTCTTTCACCTCTTGAGTCAAGTGAGCTTCTTCCCTCTTCCTTTTGTTATTGTTGTCCTTCTTAAGCTTAGGGAAATTCCTTTTGTAATGTCCATATTCCTGGCATTCAAAGCATTGGATCTTGGACATGTTTTTGTTGTTTGTTCTTCGTGGACCAAACTTGCCAAGTTTACCCTTTCTTTTGACCATGGTAGCAAATGCTTGCTCCTTTGATCCCACATTTTCTTTTGCCTTAAGGCTGGTTTCCTCTGTTCTGCATAGAGACCACATTTCATTGAGAGTGATTGCTTCCTTCTTGGCATATATTCTTGATGTGAAGTTTCTCCACTCTTCAAGTAGAGCATTGAGTACTACAATTGTCATCTCTCTGTCAAACATGACTTCCCCAAGCTCTTGAAGTTGATCTCTCATTTAAGATATTTTCATGAAGTAGAGAGCTATTCCTTCCTTTGTTATTATCTTCATCTTGTATAATTCATTCCTCAGAGATATTACTTCTCCGGTTGTGGATATCGAGAATAGCTCTACTAGCTTATCATAGATTTCTTTCGATGTCTCAAATTTGGAGACATAAGGAATGAGAGAATCTTTGATTGATTATATTAGAATCCTTTGAGCTCTTTTCTCATCCTTATTGTACTTGGCTAAGGCTTGAGTCCGTTCCTTAGCAGGGATAGTGATATTCCCTTTGACATGTTCTAGAGTTCATTCTCCTTGAGTAGTAGACCAGTCCTCTTCTTCCATGTAAGAAAGTTATTGGTTCCTACCAATTTATTGCTTTCCTTGCAAAAAGACATTGATATATATTCAGAAAGGGACATGTACTTGATAGGTTTTGAGGTGTAATGGATTTTCTTCCTCCTTGAAGACTTGATGACTTGTCTTCCCGAGATCTTGATGTTCTTCAAGTTGCCTTCTCCAAGTGGACTTGCTTGGTGATGATGTTTGCTTGAAGACTTGTAGCTTGATGTAGGTCTTGCTTCAATCTTCTCTTCTTTGCAGGTGCCTTTTATATAAGGCTCTTCTTCTAGATTTGCAGACCTCCTTGATGAATGATGGATTGTAGACCCTTCTTGTCCTTGAAGTGATTGAGACTTCTAGGCTTGATGCTTCAACTTTGTAGATGCTTCCCCTTGATGAGTGTTCTTGAGTTGCCCTATCCTTGATGTGTCACCTTAGCTCTGATTCCATGTTGAAGAATCTAGGGCAAAGTAGTGTAGTGTGATTCTTCGTTACTTGATAACAATTTGTGGAGTCTTTTTATTTTTCTTGTTAGCTTATGCTTCTTCTTTCTTCTTATTAGTGCATATGTGTGTACTTCATCAAACTGCTATCAAAACATAAAAACAAGAACACAAGATGTTGGCTCTCTACCAGGGCCAAAACCTCTCCACTCTTGAGAGGAAAACCCTTTGTAAGTTTTCTCTTATTGAAGCTTCTATTGATCAATGCCAAACCCTAGACCCTTGACAAGGAGATCCTCCAAGCACAAGTCAAGTCTTCACTCCTTTCTGCACCATATACTCCGACACTTCTTCCGACACTTCGTCCTCCTTCCTCTGGCACTTCGTTCTTCTTTCAACTTGTTAGTAACCTTGTTGCTCTTGCTCTAGAGAAGATACTATTGATGAGACCCTTCTTCTTATGATGGTTCCTTTCTTCTATCCACAAATCAACTAACTTGGATGACTGTAATGTAGGGCTGTTATGACTGCATAAAGGGATCTGATTCTCGCACGTGTGACTATTTTCTACCCTAGAAAACATTTCCTTCTTCCTTCGTTTGTGAGGGCTTCTCCTTCGCTCTTAGAGGGAGGCCTTGTAGACCTCAACTTTTAACCCAAACAATGATAAGGATTGAACTGAAGTATTACTATTGTTGTAGCCGCAGATAAACTTCTTCCTTCGCACGTGTGGCTGTATATGACCCTAAGAACAACCTTCCAATCTTCGATTTTGTCTTCCCTTCCTCGCTGCACTAGAGGCTCCCTTACCTTCTTTCTCGACTTGTCTTCTTCGCTTATTTCAGAGCTTGCGTTGTCTTCTTTATGAGGGAGTGGACAACCTCTATATATAGAGGACTGTCCCTCCTCTAGGCCGACATGTAGGCCGACTAGTTCACTGTTTTGTAGGCCGACTAGAAGAGTAGATTTCAGATAGTTTCGTGGTGGTGCAACATGCTTGAAGGAGCTTCTTGATGGTGCCATGATGATGCCTTAGCTTAGGAGGAGACTTGACTTTGCTTGGAGGTATTCTCTTGACTTTAATACATATTTATACAAGGTGTAACATGCCTTTAAGGTCTTCAACCTTTTTCTTTTGACTATTTGATTTTCCTATAGCACTTTAAATAGTACTAGACCTATTTCAATGAGCAAGAAACTCATTGACAGATATTATAAAATTAATATTTCTTTTTTTGAATAAATACAAATATCAAAAGTACATTTATGAAGACCGAACCTAGTTACAATTCCTTCAACAAAATCTACACCCAAGATTAAATCTCTTCCTCTAAATTCTTGTGTGTAACTTTGAACACTCTGACCTTTAGCTTGTCTAAAATTTTGCCAATCCATAATTGCCTTTTGCATGTAAGCTAATGGATAAAATTGCCTTCTTAATGCAACTACAAAATCATTCCAAGAAGAGATAATTTTACCACTTTTCTTCAAGTCTTCTTGAGTTCTAGCCTCCCACCAAATGAGAGCTGCACTTTCCAAACGAAGAGAAGCAAGCTGGATCTTGGTCACATCATCCTTAATCCTTTGAATCCTACAATAGACTTCAATCTGACGAACCCAATTATCCAACTTTTCAACATTTACTTCCCCATTATACATAGGCAATTCAAACTTGACATCAAGCTTTAACAAAGGAGACTTAGCATTTCCTTTTGGAGATCTTGGAGGAGTATGTGAAGGAGGTGAGGATGGAGGTAAAGATTGAGGTGGAGGCTTGCTCCCATCACCACCATTACCTTTTGGTTGATTTGAACTCTCTCCATGCAACCTTGTTGTCCTCTCTTCATATAAAACTTTCACCATTTCAGACATGTCATAGAAAGCCTTTCTGAAATCTCTCTCATCCTCAAACATCATCTCATGTCCTTCTTCATGTGCCATGACTGGTGGAGTTTGAGGAGTTTGTGACCTCCTTGAACCAATTTGAGGATTTGGTTCTTCAAGCACTCCTCCTCTTTTCAACTTTAACCTTGTAAGCATCATAAAACACTTGCAAACATAATCAAACCTTCAAAATAACCATGCTCTGATACCAAACTGATCTGAAATTAAAAACTTGAAGGTTTCTTAAAAAATTGCAAGCAAGTTTATGTCTTGTGGGCAATGGATCAAGTTGAAAAAGTACATAAACTTAATGTTTTTAAACTCAGTTTGTAGAAATAAAACAGAGAAAAATGAACCATGAACAACAACACAAAACAACAATTTGATAACGGAGTTCACCCCTCCTGGGCTACGTCTCCGGGTCCAGCTTCCAATGTTGGGCCTCTTCAATTATATGCTCAAATCTGAAATTACATTAGTTTACAGTGCTCAAATTGCAAAAATAGTGCTGCCAATGGATTCAGAATGCTAAAAAACCCCCATCTAGGCTCTTCTTGAGCTCAAAAAGGTTAAAAAATGAGCAATATATGCCTCCTTGAACAAATTCTGCTAACTGTTCTACAAATATGCAATTCTGGCTAATCATCCTACGAATTCCGCCTTTCCACTGGCCGTCGAGCAACAAATTCGCCTGGGATCGACGGGATTCCTGTCGAAAAAGTTGCAAATTGTCGCCTAGTTAAAGGCGCCAATAACCCTTAAGCGTCAGGTCAGGGTCATATTGCTTCCATGTGGCCAGGGGTCGGGCTAACGCTCACCCCCGCCACTTTTCTCTCTCCTCTCTTGGCTTATGGTTATATGATAGGTCATGGGACAGGGGCCGACGTGGCCATGTGCCATCCGATCCGCCCCCTCTGTTGCTGGTTCTAGTCACATTACACCAATAAGATAGGGGATAGGGGATAGGGCCAAGTGCCTCGCCCCTCCCGCCACCGGTCAACCGACAAGACTTTAAATAAAATTGTTGAATATAATATAATAAATTCAATTGCGTGGTCTGTTGGTTAAGCCATTGGTTCATTCGTATGAGGTCTTGTGTTCAACTCCAACGGGGTCAAACAATCACAACTAACCCATTTTGGCCTCTCTCAGAGTGCCACGTGGGATTGGGCCACGTGTCACTCTGTGATTGGCCCATACCATGTACCCTCAACCAATAAAAATGCACCAACCAGTCCTGTACAGTACTGCCATGTGGCAGTATGGGATTGGTCTTTACCGCTCATTGTGCATGCCCAGTCAGATGCTGATGTCAACATATGGTCTGCCCAATCAGTAGCCCAGTCAACCCTGCTGCTTGACTTTTTCGTTGTTTGGCCAAAACTTCAGAACACGATATCTTGAGCATACGATGTCGGTTTGAGGCGATTCAAGTGGCGTTGGATTCAGAACAATGAGCACTACAATCTGGAACTGGTTCCGGTTGATTTCGAGCACTTTCAATTTTGAGCATTTTTCTAATCCCCTGGATCACCATCTAGCGATTGGAGCAAAAATATCCTCATAGGCCACTCTCTCTTTCTCAGAGAACCATCTTGCCACAAACTTTGCTTTGTACTTCTCAATGCTGCCATCTATAGCGTGAGCCATCGCCTTGGTAGTCTCCACAATTCTTCCTTTCTTGAAAACTCCACTCAAGAGGCCATGGAAGAAAGAAATTACAAGGAAGCCAAAAATACAACCACAAGAGGGTGACCAAAAAACAAAGAAAATAGTAATAATTAAGGGAGAAAAATATGAAGTACTTATCTTTTGATTAAGGAAGAAACTGCTGAGGGTTGTAGGGAACAATCAACTCCCTCTTGATCCTTGCCTCCTTGCAGAAGTCAGTGAATTCCATCTGCAATTTCATTAAGCTTAGATTCCTTTGTCTTCTTCCGTGGTGGGTGATCATCTTCGTTAATACATCAATTGCTGATGCATGCTGATTTCCTTTCCTTTTCCTTGCATGAGCTACTAGGGCTTGCATTTCTTCATCTTGCGGATTTTGTAAGCTATTTCTAGACAACAATCAAGCCTCCTATTGGACACAACCAGTCCATAGCTTATCAAACTTGGGCAGTTTCTCTCGTGCACAAATTCCCTAAATTAAATGGCTTCCATGAGAAAGGGAATCCATTGAGAGTCACTGTAACAAGCCCATCTCTGATCTAGGAGACTCTCATAAGATACGAGACAACAAAATTTGATCTAGTCATCAAGGAGATGATTTCTCAAGGTTAGCTTCCTGTTAGTGTTGTTGTTCTCATTCTACCAGAGCATCATATACTTCCTCTTCAATGCAACAACATTAGGAATCAAGTGCTCCTTGATGGAATCTACCAAGATTCTCTTAGCCTTATACTTAACTTTCTCCTCAGCTCCTTTTGGTTCTAGAATGACTCCCTTCTGAAGATTTGTAGCACAATCCAACCGTCTTTCATTCTGAGACTTGATGCTACTTGGTAAGAGATCTAAAAACCAGTCAAGCTGTTGAACACTTGTCGCTTCGGCTGATTTCAATGGCTGCTCTTTCGACCTTGCTCTGATTCCATGTTGAATTTTCTACAAGGTAAGTAGTAGAAAACAATTTTCTAATCTAATAATTACTACCTAATGATCTTCAATCAATTTATCTCAGGCTATTGATATCATTGAACAATTATACACAGAAAATATCAACAACAAATGTAGTGGAAATGATAAATGCTACAGAAATAGAAAGACAAACATGCACAATAGAGACAATATTTTTACCCCGGGAAACCCAATAACTTTTCTTTAAGAGAAATTATTCATTAACAAGGTTTACAAATCAACATTTTGTCTAGAAATCTCTGCCAATAATCCAAGTCAATTAATGGTCAAACCCATACTAGTCAACCTTGGTTAACTCTGTTAGAAATCAGGCCCTACGGCCCCTCTAACTCGGCTTCCTTCATGCTCAGCTCCTTGCTGTCCCCTTCCACACGAGAATAGTCCTTGCTCTTTGTTCGACTATCCAAGAGACCTCATAAAAATGAAGAAGAAACTTGCTTGGTGTTGAAAGTAAGATGTCACATCATCTATATATACTAAGTCGAATGGGGGTAAATTAACCCAATGGACACACACTTCATGAGCTGGGCCGACTGGGTGCCTCAAAAATAAATTTTTATTTCAATTTTCTTAGGCTGACTTGGAGACCTCTTTGGCATGCGGGAATACCTCCCGATGCTACACAAAAATCAACAACATTAGCATTTAAGATTCAAATAATGATGAGAGGAATCACATCGTTGATGAAGAAGTGAGACAATGGTAATGTGTCAACATAGAGAAAAACCACGTGCACAAGGATGAACACCAAGATACAAGGAATGATGTGGACAACGAAATAAGAACAATGGGGCAGTCAATGCAAGATATGAGATGAATTGGTGTCATCATGCATTTTAGAATGTGGAGTGAGAGCAGCTATGGCTTCAAATGGCAGTAGTCATTAATCGTTTCAAAAAGTTACCAGATACCATTATGAACAGAACAACAGGCATAGAGGGATGTGTAGAATGAGATGTTAGAAGGAAAATACAGATAGCAGAACCTTGAAGAAAAGGAGGTTGAGATGGAATCGACAAGGATTAGAAGCCTTGTGTGTCATTGCCATGGCTCTCACCTTGTCAATGTGTTGAGTGTACTCTAAGGATGAAAGCTGTTTGCCATGGCCAAAGGCCTGACATGGTAGCAAGAGGATGTGAGGGAGACAGCTGAAGCCATTGCCAGTCAGCAAACACAGTTATAATATTTTAGTGGAAGAGATAGCATAGGAGAAAGCACTCAAGTGCGATGATATTTTGTAGTTGCACACAATGGGGCTTAACAAATTACTATGCCTAATTCTTGCATATTGATTTTGATGTCACCATGACTGGATACTGGAGCCTGCATGAGAAAATCTCGGTGCAAATAAGATTATGAGCATGGTTCTCTGTGTGTCTATGTCTTTGATAGGATGAGAATTATCTTTGCATTTGAATATTCGTGCATTTGTGTGTAAGAGGAATCTCAGTGGGAGAGTGCGCTGGACATTGTTGAGAGACAAACCTTGAGAGTATCTGAGGGTTATTATTTATGTGCTAACAGTTTGTTGCAGACCTGATTGGTACAGAATTACTGCCAGCAAGACACTGAAGTTGCAAGCCAAGCACAGTGCTGTGAGAGTTAATTTCGTTGAAGAAAAGGACATTGAGTTTTCTGGGCCCACCAAGGCCTGTTGTGTATTCTGATTGAGGGACCTGCTGGTCCATCTGCATCATAATATCACTGTAATTTTAAAATGTTTGCAATTTTAGTGTAAATGTGTAACTACTACCTATACAGAAAATGTTACTGCCGAATATTGATCTTATTCAAATGATATGTTATGAAATAGGCGCCAATCCCTTGCAGTAGGCCTATCCCTATTTAAGGCCAACACCTTCTAGGAATGTCACAAGCTAATTTTCTACTTTTAATGCCTTCTTCGTGTTTTCCTCAGGGAGTATTGCCTCATTAAATATTAGAAGATCTGGACTTTCTCACATTGCTCCTTTCTTATTACTATATCGACAGGGAATACGAATAACCCTAAGACATGTGACACATGTATTGAGTACTGAAAGACTATATTCATCTATTGCTTTCTGAAAACAACCTGGGATGCTAAGAGAAGTTTTACACAAGATTCCACCAAGCAACTCGCAACTCTGTTAAGATATTCCCATTTTTTCAACTAAGTCATGATGTACTTTCTGGATTTCACAAATTAATTTTGTAATTTAATTTATATAAGATTTCGTTTTGGAGATAAGAACCTCTACAAAGCACAACATGGGTGATTTGCTTTGTAAATAAAGTTAGCCCTAAGATTCTTTTCAAGAAGGCAATATGTAAAAGAATTTACATGTTTGATGCTAGCTTCCTTTGCATCACCAATAGTCACCACAAGAACACAGGCCATCCTTGAAATGATGAAAGCGATTAGCATCTCTTACAGTAATCTCTCGCCTGGCAATTTGAGAAATAAATTTGATAGAAATATGGCAGTCATGACACACACGAATGTTCTTCACAATTTGAAGAGGTGCCCCTGTTACAGTGCTGATAAGCCCAAAAGCAATGGCCAGCTTCTCACTGTGGTGATATAGGTGGTATTCCTTATCCTCCTCCTCAACGTCATGCAATACATACTTCATGTCAGGCACATAGCCTGCATCTTTCATCTTCATAGCAAGCTTCTCCAAGGATTCATATATTTCTGACATTTGTGGATGTGATCTGTCCCCTGCAGTGAAGGTATGCACCTTGTTCTTAACCTCAATCCAGCTCCAACCTGGCTTCTTTTGTACTCCCCTATCTTTCATTAGCTTTCTCACCCTTGCTACATCATCCCACCTTCCAGTCTCGGCATAAATATTTGATAAAAGCACATATGTTGCAGGATTCAGTGGCTCCAACTCAAAAAGATATTCAGAGGCACACACTGCAAGTTTCACATTACCATGCACTCTGCAGGCACCAAGCAATGCCCCCCACACGTGGGCATCAGGCTCGAAAGGCATGTTGTTGATAAAGATCTCTGCCTCTTCCATGCGTCCAGAGCGGCCAAGAAGGTCTATCATGCAAGCATAGTGCTCTGCTCTTGGTGCGATGCAATAATCATGACTCATGGAACCAAAATAATGATAGCCTGCATCTACTAAGCCAGAATGACTGCATGCATTAAGGATGCCAACAAATGTAACATGGTCTGGTTTTCTGCCAGCCTGTAGCATCTGCTCATATAACTCAAGGGCCTTATTTCCATGCCCATGCTGAGCATAACCAACAATCATAGCAGTCCATGACACCCCATCTCGTTCAGGCATTCGTCCAAATGCCTGAAGTGCATCAGCAATGCTCCCACATTTTGCATACATTGTAATGACTGTGTTACCCACACATACATGTGACTCTAGTTGAACTTTGATGAGATGGGCATGGATTTGTTTACCTTGTTCAAGAGCTGCTAGGCTTGCACATGCACTTAGAACAGTGGCAAAAGTGAACTGATCCGGTCTGATGCTTCCCAATTGCATCTGGCAAAACAATTCCAATGCTTTCTCATCGTGCCCATTCTGTACATATCCTGCCATCATGGCAGTCCAGGAGACTACATTACATTGATGCATTTTGTCAAACACTTTATGTGCATCCTCCATGCTCCCACATTTGTTATATACATCAACAAGGGCACTCCCCACAAAGACATTGAACTCAAAACCACTTTTCTGAATGTGCAGATGAACCTGCGTGGCCTGGTCCAAAGAAGACATGGTCACACAGGTTTTAAGAATGCTAGCGAAAGTGAACTGGTTTGGCTTTGTCCCTGTCTGTAACATCTGTTTGAAGAGTTGTAGGGCTTCCTTGCCAAATCCATGTTGGGAAGACCCTGTAATCATGGTAGTCCATGAGACAGTATCTCGTTCAGGCATTTCATCAAACAGAATGCGTGCAATGCCAATGCTTCCATGTTTGACATAGCCTTCTAACATCAAATTCCACGAGAACAGGTTTCGCAGAGGCATTATGTCAAACAAATAGCGAGCGCGTTCCAGATTCCCAGAATTTGCATATCCCGAGAGCAGAGAATTCCATGAGAATACAGTTCTCACGGGCATTTTGTCAAACACTAGGAGTGCATCGACAATACTCCCACATTTAGCATACAAATTGACGAGACTATTTTGTATGAAGAGTTGGGGTTGAAATCCAGTGACATTCATGTGCGCATGGATCAGCTTTCCCTCTACCAGGGATTTTGACTCGGCGTACCCCTGCAAGAGACGGGCATAGACGTTGGCGTCTGCCTTAAAGGCCATAACTCGCAATTTCGTTGTGTCTGTATTGAAACTATGGTTTCCCCTATGTTCCCCAGGGATTTCACAAAGGGTATTACTGATGCCACGTTGCCCGGCACGGTGACGTTGATTCCAACGAGCATATTGAGGACGCTTGATCATGAATGTCTTCTGGATATATACATGTATATTGTTGTTATGCACCTCGTATATTCACGGTATGCCGTTTGCAATGTCCGGAAGAGGAGTGCGAGTTTTGGTGGATTCCAGAGAATTTTATATCTCTTAGTACCAAACTATCGGATGTAAAAAACGATGACATTAGCTTGATCTAGCATTAGAATTAAATCTGTCAATATCCAGCGATACTCTCAATCTCAGTAACGTTGGAAAGCTGTAAAAACAGGCATTATTGATGCTCTCATTCACACTTCCAAACCAAGAACTGGCCCGGTTTGCATTGGCTGTATGGACAATAATTCAAGATGGAAAATTGGCAATAATAGATCGTGTTTAAGAAAGGGGCTGGATTTGGCTTCTTTTAAATTTGCATTCACCTGAATTTGGCGATTTCCATCGAAATTGTTTGCAACTGCCTTAAATAAAAGGGAGTTTCGCACCTGTTAATAATAATATGTAGAGTTTTGTGAAACGGGGATCCACTGACGAAGGTTTGGATACGTGTAATTTGTTACTAACCCATTTTCTAATTGTTAGGAATATGAGATTACTCCCACTCTCCCAGTGCAGTACGATAATGGGCAGATATTTTCCTTTTCTTTTAGCGGGAAGCGAAAAGCTACATTGGTCATATTTAAGAATGAGACGAAAAGGTTAATTTTTTTTTGAAACTGTAAATATTAAAGGCATAAATGTAAGTGTGACAAGCGTTTTTTAAACTGTTGAATCTTCAAGTATGATGGGAAATGGAATCCTACAATCTCAATGAATATCATTGACAATTAGGTCATCGCTTTCAATAAAAGTAAATTGAAAAGGATCAAATCGTTGACCTGTTACTCTGCACCATTTACAATTACATGTTAAATAAGGAAGGTCAAAGAACTAGCCGAGTTGTACTGTTTTTCTCACCAGGAGAAACTTATTACTTTCGTAGACCTCGTAGTGATCAGTATCTTCAAGTAGACCTCGAATTGAACGGTATCTTCAAGTTGTTCAGTGTGAGAGCTGCCCTTCTCTGTACTCATTAACCCGGCAAATACACAATGGAATTTTCAATCGAGTGTCCCACTTGGTGTCCAATAACCCCACGACAAGCTTAGGGGAAACACGATGAAGTGCCTTCGCAGTGTGTAATCCAGCAACACCTCAACGGGGTTAGGGAAACTATCATGGGAATATACATAACTCTGGAGGCTAGCAACCTCTATTAGGGGATAGTTTGAGGACAGTTCAGCCTTTTCTAAGAATGGGTTTTTGCGGGATGTTTAAAAGGCAATGAAGTGTCCCTATCAGCATATGATTATGGTGTATTGTAGTTTATTGTTACGAAAACTAATTCTCTGAACCAATGTGAGATAGGTTATAATATTTTTGCCATTTGCTGATAACAAGATTATATGATTATGTTTGGCCAAACATTATATTGTTTATGACAGTATTCGCAATGAGATGAAGTTTTGTGTCCTTCATTCTATAAGAAGTTGTATCAGTATAAGAACTCGTTCCATTGCTTTTAGTACTAGTACTTCTAATTGTTTTTCTTACAGCAATGCAGACAGAGATAGGTATGCTCATCTTCTGCACAAATGTGCCAACATTAAATCCCTGGCAGAGGGAAAGCAGATTCATACTCATCTCCTCAAGACAGCTCTTCAGCAAGACGTATTTCTAGGAAATCACCTCATAAACATGTATTCTAAGTGCGGGGTAATGGAGGAAGCATGCACTTTTTTTGGCAAAATGCAGAAGGCAAATGTCCTCTCTTGGAATACTATGATTTCAGGGTACACCAGTATGGGTTCCCTAACGGATGCAGAGCAACTGTTTGACAAAATGCCCGACCGAGACCTCGTTTCTTGGAATGCTATGTTGGCTGGATATTCACGGTATGGAGGCGGGGACAAAGCCTGGAGACTGTTTTATCAAATGAAGTTGGCGGGCACTACCCCGGATCAGTTCACCTACTCCACTGTTCTTACTTGGTGTGCTAACTCACCAACGTTTAAACAGGGCAAGCAGATCCATTCACAGGTTATACAAACTGGATTTGAATCAAATGTTTATGTGAGTAGTGCACTTGTTGATATGTATTCTAAATGCAGGAACATAGAGGATGCACACCAAGTATTCCAGGAAATGACTGAAAAAAACCTTGTCTCGTGGAATGCCATGATTGCAGGATTTGCCAGATGCGGAAGAATTCAAGACGCACGCCGAGTGTTCAACGAAATGCCTGTAAAGAGCGATGTCTCATGGAGTGCCATGATCGCAGGATATGCGCAGAATGGCAATGGTCGGCATGCCGTGGATTTGTTCTCTCAAATGCTTTGGACAAGCCTGAAACCAAATGAGTTTGCATATGCCAGCGTTGTCAATGCCTGTACAATGTTACCAATACAACTGGGTAAGCAAATCCATGCCTTGGTGATCAGAAGTGGATTTGATTCACATTTATCAGTTACCAATGCCCTTATCACTATGTACGGAAAGGAGGTGAATATAGCCGATGCATGCAAAGTGTTTGGAGAAATGCCTGAACGTAATGATGTTTCATGGAATGCTATGATTGCCGCATATGCCCAACAAAGGCTTGGCGAGGAAGCTCTCCAACTCTTCGGACAAATGTTAGTGCTGGGCATCAGAGTAGACGAGTTCACTATTGCTAGCATACTCAGTGTGTGTGCTTGCTTATTAGCACTGCAACTAGGCAAACAACTTCATGCCTACATTATTAAATCTGGCCTTGAGCCACATGACGGTAACGCTGTTGTTGACATGTATGCTAAATGTATGTGTCTTGAGGATGCACGCAAAGTATTTGACAGAATGAACAACGCCAATGTAATTTCGTGGAATGCAATGATTGTAGGCTGCAGTGTGAATGACCAGAGTGAAGAGGCCCTGAAGTTGTTTTGCCAAATGGAAAGGGAAGGCAGGCAGCCAGATGAAGTCACCTTTGCAGCTGTTATGAGTGCTTGTGCTAGTTTAGCGGCTCTGGAACTTGGCAAACAGATCCATGTGGACATATTTAGGACTGGAATGGATTCGTTTGTTTGTGTGTCTAATTCCCTTGTTACCATGTATGCTAAATGTGGGATATTAGATGATGCACGTAGGGTGTTTGATACAATGCTGGACAAAGATGTGGTTTCATGGAATGCAATAATTGCAGGATATGCCCAACATGGATATGGTAAGGCAGCCCAACAACTCTTTGAACAGATGTTACATGTGGGAATAAAACCTGATTGCATTAGCTTCACTGGTGTTCTTTCTGCATGCAGCTATGCAGGTTTGATAGATGAAGGTTACTATTACTTTAATTCCATGTCTCAAGACCATTCTATAATGCCGGAAATTGAGCACTATGCATGTATGATTGATCTTCTAGGACGGGCTGGACATCTTGAGGCAGCAAAGCTCTTCATTGACAAAATGCCATTTGAACCTGATGCTGTTTTGTGGGCAACTTTATTGAATGCCAGTAGAATTTATGGCAATGCAGAACTCGGACAGCATGCTGCCGAATGCCTGTATAAGTTGGAACCAAAGAACCCTTCAACATATATACTTCTTTCAAACATCTATGCTGTATCTGCCAGATGGGATGATGTTGCAAGGTTAAGAAAGATGATGAAAGACAAGGGTGTTAAGAAAGAACCAGGATGCAGCTGGATTGAAGTTGGGCATCAAGTGCATGCATTTATGGTAGGAGACAGATCACACCCACAAACAGAGGAGATCTATGCAACATTGGAGAGACTGGCTTGTCAAATGAGGGATGTTGGCTACATACCTGATACAAGTTTTGTTCTCCAGGGCATGGAGGAGCAATAAGAAGCATATTCTTTCTAACCACACTGAGAAGCCAACCGTTGATTTTGAGTTTATCAGCACGACCTTGGATAACTTGTCAAAATGTTGTCAATAAACTCGTGTGCAGCAATCTTTTCAATACTGCTAAGCTCATATCCATGATTAATGGACAACATACTGATGCCAGAGATGCCAATCAATCCCATTATTAGAAGGAATGACTTTGCTCTTCAAGAAATTATTGCTGACATCCAGTACACTAAACAATGAACAGAAACTGGTTATATTCAACAGAACTTGTAATTTGTAAATTAGTTAGCCAAGTAGCGTTCTATATTCTGGTTTGTTATGACTTTCATGTGTTTGAGAGGGATTATCATTCTCACAGAAAACCCAATAAAACCTTGACAGGGTCTCACGTAGACCATGCAAATGGGTGAATACAATATGAGGCAGTTTAAAGTATTTGTGGGCCAATCATATTGATATTGCCAATATCAACAAGACCCCCTGTTAGCATGTCCCTACCTTGAATATGTTTATGAAGGCATACTTGTATTGTAGAAATCACTATTTGAAAGATTGCCACTTACCCCTGCTTGAAAGGCAATACAATAAACCAATAACTACCATCCAGTTACTATTCAAAGAAAATTTACCAAAAACATCATATATCTTGGCTTCAATGAAGGGCAGAAAATACTTATAAAGTAGATGATATTTGTGCATAAAATATGTTCCAAGCTACCATACTCCAAATATCTATATATATATGGAGCTTTAGTTGGCTGTGCTAAAATATTAGTGATTAAGCTTCGTGATCAGGGCTGCAAGGGAGCCCCCCCTCCTTCCGAATCCGCTCCCGAAGCGCGCTCTGCTCAGGAAAGACCTGGGAGCTCACTCACTAAAAAAAATTGCGCTCCCTGGTTTGACGGAATGGAGGAAGAGATCGCTCCGGGAGCAATTTTCAAAGAAGGGGAGCGATCGCTCCTGCACCAAAAAAGGCTCTGGCCACAAAAGAGAAACCTGCGCGATTTTTTGGGGAGGGAGGGAAGGGGTCAAAAGAAATAAAATGCCTCCTCCCGCCCACAATGTATCATTTGCATGATCAAGAGAGCAAGAGAGGGCTTTTGGAGTTTGAGTTGAGGAGGTGAGTGAGAGGAAAATTGAGAGGGTTGTTTGAGGAGCTTGCAATGGAGACTGGTGCTTGGGATTGAAGGCACCATTGGAGAGCCAAAGAGGTAGGGTCTAATCCCATTCTTTTTATTTTTCCTTGTAGCATTTGTGATTTTTATATTTTCATTGTTGAATAAAAGATGTTCTCTTCTCTCTTTCCCATTCCCATTCCTCCTTCATTTTATTGTAGGCAAGAAACTATAACTCCACCAAACATCATGGTTATATGGCTTGGCATTCTCTTGATGTTGGTTCCTTTTTTGTTATGATGGTGTTGGGGAGCAAAAGGAGTCATGAGGAGGATGAAGAAGTGGGTAGAGGTGGATTTGGAAACCCTGGAGAGGAGTACCAAGAGGAAGAGGAGGAGGATAATGAGAGTGGAGATGATGAGGGCAAAAAAACCAAAGTAGATAAGATAAGATAATTATATTTATGTCCAACTAATGACCACAAAGTAGGTCAAAGGGACTGTTGAGTACACTGATGTATATACAAAGCGGGAGAACCAAACGGTCTCCTATAAAAGATACAATGCATGAAGTAAATCAACATTTGGCTCTAGCGGAGAAGATCCAGGACCTAATAGGTCTGAGGATCAGACCCATCTCTCCTAACATCTGAGGCTGAATGAATAACGTTGAAGAAACTCAATCATGTCTGTTGGCCCGATGAAGAGCCGATGGCAAGTGCAAACTGTCCACTAAATCGTGTCTTGGGGGGGTTCACACACCGCTGAACGCTGGAGGACCTAGTCTGTCTCCTAGGAACGGATCTGAGACGAAACTGCTGATGAGATCTTGTGTAGCAAGGTGAGGTCCCACGGATCCTCACTGATCTAGTCTTGGATATGTACTGGTATCAATCGATCTCTTGGTGCCCCTGTCTGAAGGTAGTACCCTAAAAAATGTCGTGATCCTCTGTGTGGGTCTGGTCTTATGGGAGGCTGAAGAATATGCGCTCGGAACCTAAGAGCCTCCTGCATATATAGGGCCAACATCTCTGATCGGGTACCTGAAAAAGTCGGCGAGGGTCCGAGAATCTCTGAACAAGCAATGAAACCTTCCTCTGATCTCGTAGTAGACAAGGCATCCAAGGATGAAGTGCACCTCGGTCTCCACTTCCTGTAAATGACATACCTGATAGAGTCTATCTAATCTATCCACTTGGTGGTCTGTCTCTACTTGAAGTCTATGAGAACCTACTCTGAACTGGTCTAGAGGAATGCAAAGAGCATGCATCCATGGTGAAATGTATATGGGGCCGAACAATGAGCCGTCTCTCAACTCCAAGAAGTGCTCAGCATAGAAGGCCATCTTTGGGCGCAACCCTCCTGGAGGATTGACCCAAGTGACCTGGACGAACTGCTTGTAGATGTCCTCCCTGATGATCTTGTTTAGCTCCTGTTTAGTAGGTAAAAGGTGACCGAGAGCATCTAAGGAATATCGGAAAGGAGGGAGACGATCCATCTGAATTCCCACTGACCAAGAGGTTTGAAACTCCTATAAACCAACATCTGGCTCAGCCTGAGGGGGTAGAACGGGTAATAGTCTCAGAAGAGCAATATGCCAAGTAAGGGTAACGGTCCCTACTCTTTATCGAGTCTGCCAAGCCCCGGACACGATGCAAGAATGAAACCAATCTGAAGACCGTCTCAAGCCGAAAGCGTTGAGCTCCGAACTCTGCTAGGATGATGTGCTGCGACACTGTCAGTTTGCACCTAATGATGCAGCGGAGAAGAAGAATCTGGACTCTCTCAGCTGAAGCCCAGTCTGACTCAAGTAAAGATGGTCCCTAAATCTTTGAGCCATATAGAACAGTGGGACGAATCAAGGTGTCCATGAGGCTCATCTTGGACGAGATGTCCTGGAAGTGATGTCGAAAACACTGTCTCTCGAGAAGGGCTAAGGATCCATATCCTTTGTTGATTCGAGGCTGAAGCACTGGTCGCAAACTGAAGCGGGGACCTGAAAATTGCACCCCCAAGTAAGTATACGTGCTGGTGATCTCAATCTCCTCCCCTCTGAATAGAAAGTGAAGGTCTGAGGTTTTCTTCACCCCATTGAAGATCATAACCTTGGTTTTACCCAGGTTGACCGTCAACTGTCAATGGTCACAAAACAGAGCTAAGGCATCCAGCTGCCTCTGTAATCCTTCTGGGGATGAGGAGAGGAGGACCACGTCATCAACAAAGAGTAGAATAGATATCAGAACCTGGTGAAGAAGGCAACCATTAGTGTCCTGGATATGCTCGTGTAGAAATGCTTCCAACTCATCAATATAGACCAAATCCCCTTGTGGAAATATGTTACTAGGCTTTCAAGAAGGAAATGGGGTGGAACCACTAAATTTACATGCCCCCATTGCAAAATCACTTTCACAGGTTCAGTACACCCGTGCCAGAAAGCATCTCTGTGGGAAAATGGCATGGGATGTAAATAAGCAAATAGAATCAAAACTTGTGGAATGTGTGTCACAACAACAAAGAGCCAAATAACATAAGGGAAGAGGAAGAAGCCCAATACAAATCT